>OY986947.1:1272831-1275331 GCA_963920595.1 Eimeria praecox | reverse complement strand
TCTGTCTCTCTGTCTCTGTCTCTGTCTCTCTTCTCTCTTCTCTCTTCTCTCTCTCTCTTTCTCTCTCTCGTTATCTGTGTCTTTGTGTCTGTCTCTGTCTTTGTGTCTCTGCCTGTCTTTATCTCTGTCTCTTTCTTCCTCTCTCTCTCTCTCTCTCTCTATCCCTGTTTCAATAATTGCTTATTATTTTGATGTTTGTTTGTTTGTTTGTTTATTTGTTCTCTGTTTGTTTTATTGTCTTTCTCCTGTCTCTGTTTTTATTTGTTTTTATTTCTGTTCTTCTTCTCTTCTTCTGTCTCTCTCTCTTTTGTTTGTTTTTAATTTAATTTCTACTCTGTCTCCACTCTGTTTGTTTTATTCTTTCTCTTCTCTTTTCTAAATTTGTTTGTTCTCCCGATTCTCTAACGGCTGTTTGTCTAATTAATTATTTCTATTACTTCTCTTCTGTCTATCTACTTTAATATGATCGTCCTACTTATTTTCTTTTGTCTCTCCCTCCCTCTCTCCATATATATTTAGTATATATATATATACATATATATATATATATATATATATATACTAATTTGCCTTGGTTTCTATACTGTCTGTTTCTACTTTCTTGTTCTACTGTTTCTCTCTCTCTGTCTCTGTCTCTGTCTCTCTCTCTCTGTCTCTGCCTCTCTGTCTCTGTCTCTGTCTCTCTCTGTCTCTGTCTCTATATTTCTACTTGTCTTCTCTCCTCCTACCTACAATACTATTTTAATTTATTATATATGTTTATATATTTTATTTATATTTTCTCTGTGTACACATTTTGTTTGTTTTGTAAACAACAGTCCTCATAAAAACAAAAAGAGACAAACTTCGTCTGTCTCCCCTTCACCCACAACACAGCAGCAGCTGCTGCAGCAGTTGCTGCTGCTGCAGCAGCAGCAGCAGCAGCAACAGCAGCAACAGCAGCAGCAACAACTGCTGCTGCTGGGGGCTGAGCCCCTGCTGCTGCTTTGCATGCATATGACGGCCTTCATAGCCACGTAATATGAATATGTTGTCTGACTAGGGTTTATTATTTATTAGGGCTTGTGGTTTAGGGTTTAGGGTTTATCGTATACTAGGGTTTAATTATTAGGGTTTATCAAGGTCAACTAACTAGTTAGGGTTTAACTGCATGTATTAGGGTTTATTGAATTCGTGTATTAGGGTTTACTATACAGATTAGGGTTTATAGTCTAGGGTTTCATAGAATTGTTTGTTTATTGTTGATATACAATATTTAATTCTAAAGATAATAAAGATATTAACTAGTTAGGGTTTGCAATTAGGGTTTGGGGTTTAGGGTTTAGGGTTTGTCTGTCCGTTAGGGTTCATTGTTGAGAATAAATTGCTGACTGCTGCTAGGGTTTGCAAGCTTCTTCTTGCTGCCTAGGGTTTAGGGTTTAGGGTTTAGGGTTTGTGTTTTATTCTTACAGTTCTTCATAACTGAAAAAGAAGGAGGGGCTTTCACGCTGTCTCATCTTGTAGGCGGTGTCTGCAGATCCGAATCGTATGTGGTTTAGGGTTTAGGGTTTAGGGTTTGGGGTTTAGGGTTTGTGGTTTAGGGTTTTACTATTGGGATTCTTCATAAATATAAATTCAACTTGTCTAAATCTGTGAGCAGTGTTTGTGGTTTAGCGTTAGGTGTTTAGGGTTTAGGGTTTAGGGTTTGTGGTTTACTGCCTAGGGTTTAGGGTTTATTTTGGTTAGGGTTTATGAAATGTAGGGTTTAGGGTTTGTGTATTAGTGTTTCCAGTTAATGAAAAATGTGTTAGGGTTTATGACATCATATCAACAGCTTATGAAATAGGGTTTAGGGTTTATGAAGTGTAGGGTTTAGGGTTTAATATATATAGGCTTTCCAGGGCTTATATTATAGGGTTTTGTAGGGTTTCTCGGGTTTGTATAGGGTGTCTAGGGTTTAGGGTTTAGGGTTTAGGGTTTATAAATCCTATATTTATTCCTGGAATTCTTCGTAATTAAATGAACACAACGAAATAGATTCAAGTTGTTTGAAATTATGGGCAGTGTCAGCAGAGACGAAATCTTCTATACACGATTCAATCCATGAATAGAATTGAGGATTCGCTTCTACTCTTTGTTTATATGGCGAAGTATTAAAATTTTGTGATTGTTTTGCTATCGAAACAAACATGGTTTTGATTATCTTTTTTACTAAATATGTTATTAATTTTTGTGGTATATATCGTAAACCATGATGAAAACAACCAAATAATTCTAACGTTGTTTGCTTCCCTTCATTTATTGGATATAATATAAATATTAAATTCGCGCTTTGGATACGTTGGATCTTATCTTTCTTCGGTATTACCTTCCCCATATATTCAACAGCATCTTCTGGTGGAGATAAACAAAATATAATAACGGCCCCACATTCTTCTAATGCATTAACCCCAAATGAAAACATTATCGTCTCCTTCAATCCTAATACAGGGTAGTCAAATGTTTGTCGAATTAATTGTGA
>OY986947.1:1250331-1252831 GCA_963920595.1 Eimeria praecox | reverse complement strand
ATATATAAAGAAGATGCTGCTGCTCGTACAGCCCAACGAGGTCACCCGACAGCAGCAGCAGCAGCAGCAGCAGCAGCAGCAGCAGCAGCAGCACCAGACCAGCGGCATTAGCAGCAACAGCAGCAATTGCTGTGTTTGTTTTATTTTTTATTTTAGAGGACAAGTTTATTATTGTGTTTCTTTGTTTTATTTTCTTCTTTTTATTTATTTATCTGCTGCTGTCTGTTATAAATACAGCTGCAGGGGGGTGTGTGCTGCTGCTGCTGCTGCTGCTGCTGCTGCTGCTGCTGCTGCTGCTGCTGCTGCTCTCTCTGCTGCTATCATCTCCTAAATAATTTAAATTAAAGTATTTAATATTTGTTTATTTGCTGCTGTTGTTTGTTCTTCTTCCTTTCAAGACATGAGATCGCTGCTGCTGCTGCTGCAGCAGCAACTGCAGCTGGTTCGTACACCTCAGCAGACACACGCCTCATGGAGGTGTATGAAGCCGTCGATCCCTGCTGCTGCTGCTGCAGCAGCAGCAGCAAAAACAGCAGCAGCAGCAGCAGCAACAGCAACACCAGCAGCAACAACAGCAGTAACAACAGCAGCAGCAGCAGCAACACCAGCAGCAACAACAGCAGCAGGAGGTAGCAACAACAGATTCAAGAGAAACAGTTCTAGTCATGTCCGCCTCTTGACCTGCTGCGTTAAGCAACAACAACAACAACAACAACAACAACAACAGCAGCAGCAGCAGCAGCAGCAGCAACACGTGCTGCTGCAGCAACAGCTACAGCAGCAGCAGCAGCAACAGCAGCAACAGCTTCTCCATGGGGGATGTTTTGGCTGTATACAGAAGCGTAGCAACCACAGCAGTCGCAGCAGCAGCATACGCACAGGCTTCAACAGCAGCAGCAGCAGCAGCAGCAGCAGCAGCAGCAGCAGCAGCAGCAGCAGCAGCAGCAGAGAAGGAGAAACCTGGAAGGCTATAGAAGCAGTAGAGCGAATGAGCCAGAAGAACATCAGGCCATTGAGTTTAGATAGATTGCTTAAAATGCAGAGTGATTCACCTGAAGCCAGAATTAGAACGTAAAAATAATTTAAATATATTTAAATATATTTAAATATATTAAAATATATTATATATATATAATAATAATACATATATATATATATATATATATATATATATATATATATATATATATATATATATATGTATATATATATATATATATATATATACGTAAATATGTATATATATAGATTATCTTATTTATTGTTTAAATAAATAAATTTAATAATTGTTTGTGTGTATGTATGTGTAGTGCTGAGGGACTTAGCTGTACGTCTTGCCCTTCGTTTCGTAGTTCTTCTTTGTATTTGTTTTTGTGTTGTGGGGTGATTTATTTATCTAATTATAAAACAACAACTACTACACAAATTATCAAATTAATTAATTAATTAATTAATTAATTAATTAATTAATTAATTAAATAATGTTGTTGTCTATCACTCTGTCTAATTATATTATTAAAAGAGTAATAGAATAAAAACTTATAAATAAAAAACTATAATACATACATATATATATATATATATATATATATACATGTATATATATATATATATATATATATATATATATACAGAGGGAGAAAGAGAGAAATGTATATATATATATATATATATATATATATATATACATATATATATATATATATATATATATATATATATATATATATATATATATATAAACATATCCCTAAAAATATATATATATGTGTTTGTGTAGGGCAGAATGGGTTCGTACGGAGTTACCGATTCGTCTCGCTCATCGTCTTGTTGATTTTCATCGACTATCTTTCTGTGTTGTTGAATGCCCCCCGCTGCTTTCTGTTTATAAATTATATCTTCTCTCTTTTAGTAAACTTAAAGATTGTAAACCAATCACACAGGAAGAACAATTGCCTGCGTTCCTCAGGTTAGATTGTTTTCTATATTTTAATTAATTATAATTATAATTATAATTATAATAATTATAATAATAATAGTAATAATAATAATAATAGTAATAATAGTAATAATAATAATAATAATAATAATAATAGTAATAATAATAATAATAATGGTAATAGTAATAGTAATAGTAATAATAATAATAGTAATTATTATTATTATTATTGTTGTTGTTGTTATAAAACAAAAAATAATAAACCCTAAAAACATTTAGATATATTAAACCCTAAAACCCTAACACAGTCTAAACCCTAAACCCTAGAATAACTGTTAACCCTAGAAACCTTAAATTATATAAACCCTAAAACCCTAACACAATCTAAACCCTAAACCCTAGAACATGTGTAAACCCTAAAACCCTAACACAGTCTAAACCCTAAACCCTAGAATAACTGTTAAACCCTAAAACCCTAAAAGAATATAAACCCTAAACCCCTAAGATAAACTAAACCCTAAAACCCTTAAACAGTCTAAACCCTAAAACCCTAACACAATC
>OY986947.1:1225331-1230331 GCA_963920595.1 Eimeria praecox | reverse complement strand
GTTGCTGCTGCTGCAGCAGCGACAGCAGCAGCAGCTGCTGCAGTTTGGTGTGCGCGGCTGCTGCTGCTGCCACAGCTGCTGCTGTTGCTGCTGCTGCTGCTGTTACTGCTGCTGCTGCTGCTGCGCATTAGCTTTGATTTGCTGCTGCAGCAGATTATAATCGTATGTTTCTACGCCACTGAAAGAATGGTTGAGTGTGTTGTGTCTAGACACCCCATTTGCTGCTGCTGCTGCTGCTGCTGCTGCTGCTGCTGCTGCAGAGTTTGGTGTGTCTGTTCCTGTTGCTGTAGGTATAGCAGCATATGTATATGTTTCTTCTCCTGTTGCTTCTGTTGCTGTAGAATGCTGCTGCTGCTGCTGCTGCTGCTGCTGGTGTCGAGGGATAGGTAGGATGTTATCATTAATAGATCTAGAATGAAATGGAGGAGAGAACAACTCAGTAATACGTTCAAACTCAAATACAAAAAATAAACAATAAAGAAGAGAGAAACACAAAAACAAACATGAAAATAAACATGTACTGTAGTATAATTCGAGACACCCTGAACACAACACACAAATACAAATAAATAAATAAATAAATAAATTAATTAATTAATTAATTAATTAATTAATTAATTAATTAATTAATTAATTAATTAATTAGTATATAAATAATTAAAATTTTAAAAAATAAATAAATAATTAGATAAATATATAATTAAGATTTGATGATTAGATATTAATTAACATTTCTCTGTTATATTTATTATTTTATTATTTTTTATTATTTTATTAGTTTTTATCATTTAAAGACAGTGGAAGACAAACAATATATATATATATATATATATATATATATATATATATATATATATATATATATATATATATATATATATATATGTATATATATATGTATATATATATATATATATATATATATATATATATAAAATATTTATTGTATTAACTATATATTATATATAATAATTATATTAAATATACATTATATATATTAATTATATTTAATATATATTTAATATTCATAATATTAATATAATAACAAAATATAGAAAATTATTTTTTCATAATAAAAATTTGTTAATAAACAAATCTAAAAACTAAACAAATAAAATAAAATAAATATAAACATAAATATAAATATAAATATAAATATAAATATAAATATAAATATAAATATAAATATAAATATAAATATAAATATAAATATAAATATAAATATAAATATAAATATAAATATAAATATAAATAGTAATGTAAATATAAATATAAATAGTAATAGTAATATAAATATAAATATAAATATAAATATAAATATAAATATAAATATAAATATAAATATAAATATAAATATAAATATAAATATAAATAGTAATAGTAATATAAATATAAATATAAATATAAATGTAAATATAAATATAAATATAAATATAAATATAAATATAAATATAAATATAAATACAAATATAAATAGTAATGTAACTATAAATAGTAATATAAATATAATATTAAATATACTATTAAATATAAATATAAATATAAATATAAATATAAATATAAATATAAATAGTAATATAAATATAAATATAAATAGTAATATAATAGCAATATAAATATAAATATAATATTAAATATACTATTAAATATACTATTAAATCTAAATATAAATATAAATATAAACTTACTTAATATAGCAGTTATATTAAATAGAGAGAAAACCTTGATAGCTTTGGTATTGGATGTGCCCTTATCATGATATAATTGTAAAATAAGAAAGGCGAAAGATATAATAAATAAAGAAAGAATAAATAATATCTCTCCAACAGCAGCAAATATATATTCCTGTTGATATAATATATGTTTATTTAATATACGTTTAGATAAATAAAAATAGCAATGAAGACAATAACAATATTTAAAACAGACAGATAACACCTCTAAAGACACACCAACACCAAGACACTTGGAACCGAAACGATAACCTACGCTGTACCTGCAGCAGCAGCAGCAGCAGCAGAAGCAGCAGCAGCAGCAGCAGAAGCAGAAGCAGCAGCAGCAGCAGCAGCAGCAGCAGAAGTAGCAGCAGCAGCAGCAGCAGCAGCAGCAGCAGCAGCAGAAGCAGAAGCAGCAGCAGAAGCAGAAGCGGCAGACGCAGCAGAAGAGACAGTAAATGTGTTAAGGTAGAGATATATTTTATTTTATTTTATTTTATTTTATTCTATTTTATTTTATTTTATTTTATTTTATTTTATTTTATTTTATTTTATTTTATTTTATTTTATTTTATTTTACTTTATTTTATTTTATGAGAATAAATAACATATATATATAATATACAAACAAACAAATAGAAGAAACAAACAAATTAATATATAATATATAAAAACAAACAAATATAAACAAATACAAACAAACAAACAAATATAAATAAATACAAATAAATACAAACAAATACAAACAAATACAAACAAACAAACACCCAAACTAATTAATTAATTAATTAATTAATTAATTAATTAATTAATTAATTAAAATTAATTAATAAATTAAAATATACTAAATCTAAGTATACATACTTGCTGTTATCTGCAAGAAGGAAATGAAAGACAGCGATTTGTATGGCGCCGAATAGAAGTAGAAGATGAGCGAAAGAATTGAGGTGTATATACACCTGAGATAATATAGAATATGTTTGTATAGAGGGACTAAAATAATATAAAATAGAAGCAATAGATAATAAAATAGCTGCGAATAGCTGCGTATACACCCCAAATCTTAAAGAAGAGCCCCCTATAAAATAAACAAGAGGAGAATGCTCTACACCTCGAGGACTATCATCATCACATCTTAAACAATGTGCTTCGCTATTAATTATTTTAGTTATTTGAGAAGATATTGTTTTATCTAATTTTTCTTCTTCGGGTGTATAGGCACCTCTTTCAGGTGTATAGGCACCTCTTTCAGGTGTATAGGCACCTCTTTCAGGTGTATAGGCACCTCTTTCAGGTGTATAGGCACCTCTTTCAGGTGTATAGGCACCTCTTTCAGGTGTATAGGCACCTAAAAGGGCTTGAGAGAAAGAATAATGATAACGATGGGGAGAAGATGTGGATTGTGATGGTCTTCTTATACTTTCTTCTATATCTAAGGCCTCCATCTTTAATATATATAGGGTTTATTAGGGTTTATTAGGGTTTACTAGGGTTTACTAGGGTTTAGGGTTTGGGGGTTTAGGGTTTTGAAGAAGGAGGTAGGGTTTAGGGTTGAAGAAGTACGCAGCTAGCGAGAAGATGAAAGGAGTTGAGATAAAGAAGAAAATATTAAATTTTATATATTTATATAAAATAAAAATATAAAATTTAAATATAAAATCAAACAAGAAAGAAAGAAAGAAGAAGAAGAAGAAGGAGAAGAAGAAGAAGAAGGAGATACTAAGCTTGAAGTAGAAGAACAGACGACAGACAGCAACACATCAAACCCTAAACCCTAAACCCTAAACCCTAAACCCTAAACCCTAAACCCTAGAACTACGAGGAAATATCAAATCCTTCTCTTGATAACATTGATAGGAGATTTATACAACAACAAACAGCAGCAGCAGCAGCAGCAACAACAGCAGCAGCAGCAGCAGCAGCAGCAAAACCGCAGCCGACAAGCTGCGTGTCGATGCCTCGCCGACTGCTGCTGCTGCTGCTGCTGCTGCTGCTGCTGCTGTTGCTGCTGCTGCTGCTGCTGCTGTCTGGTGTTGTTGTTTTATTTTATAAACAGCAGCAGAATATAATTGTTTTCTAATGTTTGATATATATACACCTTCTAGGGTTTAGGGTTTAGGGTTTAGGGTTTAGGGTTTAAAGGGCGTAGGCCTTCCCCCCTCGATGTCGGCTAGCTGAGCCTAAACCCTAATAAACCCTAAACCCTAATAAACCCTAAACCCTAATAAACCCTAAACCCTAATTAAAACAAAACCCTAAATCAAAGTAAAAAATACGAGTCGCCAACATATCTACACGAGTTGCTGCTGCTGCTGCTGCTGCTGCTGCTGTTGCTGCTGCTGCTGCTGCTGCTGCTGCTGCTGCTGCTGCTGCTGCTGCTGCTGCTGCTGCTGCTTAGGATCTACTTAATTATATTTGCCTGTATTTTTGTATTTGTTTGTTTGTTTCTTTTTTAATTTATTTATATTTATTTACAAATTAATTTATTTTATTATTTTATTATTTATTTTATTGTATTTATCTTCTTAGATTCTATCTCCTTATCCTGGGGTTTAGGGTTTAGGGTTTAGAGTTAATTATTTATTTTTATATATAAACAGCTTCTATATATATATATATGTATATATATATATATATATATATATATTTATCTATAATATCTCTCTTTCTTATCTCCTCTACTATCTTTCTCTTACTGTATTTTATTTTATTTTATTTTTATTTTGTTTTATTTATTTTATTTTATTTATTTTATTTTTATTTTTATTTTATTTTTTGTTTGTCTGTCGAATTTGGTGTTCGCCTTCCCACATTTTTATTTATATTTATATAAATATAAATATCAGGATTATATATATATATATATATATATATATATATATATATATATATATATATATATATATATGTTTATATATATATATATTTGTTTATATTTATATTTACATTTATATTTATATTTATATCCATATATACATATATATATATATATATACATATATATATATATATATATATATATATATCTTTTCTTGTTTATTCTACTTCTCTACTCTCTCTCATATTTTGTATTTCCTCGATAGATATAAATTAATTAAATTTATAATCTAAGATATAAATAAATAAAACAAATAAACAATTAAATAAATAAAATAAAATAAATAAAATAAATAAAATTAGTTAAATTAAATTAATTAATTAAATTAAATAAATTAAAAAACAAACATAATTAATAAATAATAAACTGAGAAAATAAATAAATAAATAATAAACAGAAACGAAAGT
>OY986947.1:1207831-1215331 GCA_963920595.1 Eimeria praecox | reverse complement strand
GGGCCTCGGGCTGTCAACAAGTCAACAAAAACCCTAAACCCTAAACCCTAAACCCTAAACCCTAAACCCTACTAACCTAAACCCTAAACCCTAAACATCTAAACACCTAAAACACCACCGTACAAGGCACAGCTCTTCTCTCTCAGTGTCGCTGAGGTATAACTGCACTTAGGGTTTAGGGTTTAGGGCCTAGGGTTTAGGGTTTAGGGTTTAGGGTTTAGGGTTTACGGGGGGCGCGAAGGGCGCTTGCTCGTGTTGGAGGGTGTCGGAGGGGCCGCCCTCCGACCTATGGTTGCCATGGCAGCTAGGGTTTAGGGTTTAGGGTTTAGGGTTTAGGGTTTAGGGGATTCAAATCATCCCTGTGAAGCCTGGCTAGCCAGCAGCTAGCTGCCAGCTAGCCATCAGCTAGCCCGAGGGCTGTTTGTTTTGAGGGCTCAAGTAAACCCTAAACCCTAAACCCTAAACCCTAAACCCTAAACCCTAGAATACACCAGAAAGTCAATATATATGTATATATATATGTATATATGGTTTTCCTAGGGTTTAGGGTTTAGGGTTTAGGGTTTAGGGTTTAGGTTGAGTTGTTATCGTGTACGGAGGAGAGCGTTGCTTGCATTGGTCTTGGTGGGAGCCGCCTATGCATGCAATCAAACCCTAAACCCTAAACCCTAAACCCTAAACCCTAAACCCTAGGCCCTCTAGAGCATATAAATAAAATAAAAACCCTAAAAATAATAATTATTTATTTGAAAAATCTATCAACAACACATACAAGATAGCGAGGCTTCGAGGGGAGGAGGCTTACAGCGGCCGCCAGTCAAATAAAATAAATAAATATATATTAAAATAATAAATTAAATTTAATTTAATATTTAATTTAATATTTAATTTAATATTTAATTTAATTATTTCAAATTAATTTAAAAATTATATAATTTGGTACTGGTGACCTCAACTACATCATGGAGAGAGAGAAATAAAGATAAATAAACAAATAAATACAAATTAAAAACAATATATATATATATATATATATATATATATATATATATATATTCAAATATATATATATATATATATATATTTAAATATATATATATATATATATGTATATATTTAAATATATATATATATATATATATATATATATATATATACAAAAAATAAAGAAAAAATATAAAAAATAAACCCTAAACCCTAAACCCTAAACCCTAAACCCTTGAAGGATAAGCGATGAACTCCCAGTAAAGAACCACCGAAGCTAAACCCTAGCAAACCCTCGCAAGCAACCCTAAACCCTAAACCCTAAACCCTAAACCCTAGAGTCTTCTAGACCCCAGCCGTTCCCAGCAGACCTTCTACTCAGCTGCCTCCATAGAGAGCATCACCATCCTCCTCTGCTGCTGCTGCTGCAGCAGCAGCAGCAGAGCTGCAGCAGCAGCAGAGCAGCAGCAGCAGAGCTGCAGCAGCAGCAGAGCAGCAGCAGCAGAGCTGCAGCAGCAGCAGAGCTGCAGCAGCAGCAGAGCAGCAGCAGCAGAGCTGCAGCAGCAGCAGAGCTGCAGCAGCAGCAGAGCTGCAGCAGCAGCAGAGCTGCAGCAGCAGCAGAGCTGCAGCAGCAGCAGAGCTGCAGCAGCAACAGCAATCGTAGCTGAATCCCTCTCTAAAGTGTTGTAATGTCTGCTGCTATTTGTTTGAGGTGTACGTACACCTCAGATGCGTCTACCAACAAACATCCTAACTAACTCCTCAGACCACAGCAAAGAAACAAGCTCACGCCTGTTGCTGCTGCTGTTTCTGCTGCTGCTGCTGCTGCTGTTGCTGCTGCTGCTGTTGCTGCTGCTGCTGTTGCTGCTGCTGCTGCTGCTGTTGCTGCTGCTGCTGTTGCTGCTGCTGCTGCTGTTGCTGCTGCTGCTGCTGTTGCTGCTGCTGCAGCACATTTGTCTGAACATGGTTCCCTAAGTTTTTTTAATGTGTGCTTAAAACATATCCTGCGGGGGTTGCACGGTCCCCACAAAGTTGTTGAGCCGGGTGGCTAGCTAGCTAGCTAGCTAGCTAGCTAGCTAGCTTAGTAAAACGGCTGCTAGCTAACGACGTCCCCAAGTAGCTAGCCAGCTACCTATGTATCTACCTACCCAGCTAGCTACCCACCCACCCAACTAGCTAGCTAGCTACCGAGCTAGCTAGCTAGCTAGCTGGCTCGGTAGCTGGCTAGCTGGTGGGCTAGACTAGACATTCGAGTCTTCTATCAGAACATTCTCGAAGACACAAACAACAGAAAGACATGACTGACAGCTAGCTAGCTAGCTAGCTAGCTAGCTAGCCACCCAACTAGCTAGCTAGCTAGCTAGCTAGCTAGCTAGCTAGCCGTAGTTAAGAGCGGAAGTTGTGCTGACTCCACAAAATCCGCGAATGCTGCAGAGACACCCGCTGCTGCTGCTGCTGCTGCTGCTGCTGCTGCTGCTGGTCGTTGCCCTCCATTCAAACAGCGCAGCAGCTAGCTAGCTAGCTAGCTAGCTAGCTAGCTAGCTAGCTATGTCGTCTCCTTTGTTAGAAGGGTGTATACAGGGGCGCCAGGCGCATCGTGTGGGCTTTCCTCTTCAGCTGCTGGTGATGTTACGGTGTCTGTACACTCCGTAGCTGCGGCTGTCTCCGCCTTCATCCCTGTATACAAACCCTAAACCCTAAACCCTAAACCCTAAACCCTAGATCCTGTCCTGGTGTTGGTCCTTAGATACGAACCCCACGGCTGCGTGCGTCCCCCCCACCCGCGTCGAACCGTAACCAACACTCCTAATAAACCCTAATAAACCCTAATAAACCCTAAACCCTAATAAACCCTAAACCCTAATAAACCCTAAACCCTAAACCCTAACTAACGCGTTTGCGGAGGTATTTCTTCATCGCTGCTGTCTCCCGCTGCACTCCACACCGCCATTTGAGCTTCTCTTATTTGTCTCTGTTCTTGAAGAAACCCCAAGGCAGGAGGAGACGATCCCGGGGGAGACGATCCCAGGGGAGGCGACCCCACAGGAGACGATCCCAGGGGAGACGATCCCAGGGGAGGCGATCCCTCTCGACAACATCTTCTTAGAGAATATAATGCAAGAAAGAAAACACCTATGCTTACTAAGACCCAAAATAAAAGAGCAGCTGCATAGACAGTACACACAAACCCTAAACCCTAATAAACCCTAAACCCTAATAAACCCTAAACCCTCAAAAACCCTAAACCCTAAACCCTAAACCCTAGAAACAATGAAGCCCCACCTGTCTCCTGCTGAGAGCTCCAACTGTTCGGAAGGGGCTGAGGACTCTTCCTTGGAGACGACCCATCTTCAGGAGCCTAAGCACAAACCCTAAACCCTAAACCCTAAACCCTAAACCCTAAACCCTAAACCCTAATCCTTAAACCCTTTCAAGACAGGCAACTAACCTTGTATGCCTCCCGGACGGTCGACGTCTGTCCCCCATCACCTTGGACTCCATAGCCTGCAATCACAAACCCTAAACCCTAAACCCTAAACCCTAAACCCTAGAAACCCTACGACCAGACCAACCCCCTGAGGTTTTCTATTTAGGGTTTAGGGTTTAGGGTTTAGGTTTTTTCTTTGTGTAGATATTATTATTAGGGTTTACGAGTTGCAAAAGAAGGGTTTTTTCTGGGGTTTACGATTTTCAAAGTAGGGTTTAGGGTTTAGGGTTTAGGGTTTAGGGTTTATACTATTTGTTCTTCTTTCTTCTAGGAAATACCGAGGACAGTACGCATTGATGGCCCCTATACGATCCTTATCTCTATCAAAAACAATCTGTTTGTGTTTGAAGAAAGATAAACCTAAAACACTCTCCTGCATGTGGTTGTCATCTAAACCATCACACCAAAACCTGCACACATTAACCCCAAACCCTAAACCCTAAACTCTAAACCCTAAACCCTAAACCCTAAACCCGAAACCCGAAACCCTAAACCCTACAACACACGCCTGCTGCTGCATCATCATGATACCAGAGAAGGTAGACAGGTTTAGGGTTTAATAGGGTTTAGTAGGGTTTAGTAGGGTTTAGTAGGGTTTATTAGGGTTTATTAGGGTTTATTAGGGTTTATTAGGGTTTACTAGGGTTTATTAGGGTCTATTAGGGTTTAGGGTTATTACCTTCTCTCTTCCACAGTATACTAACTTCGAGTTCAGGATTTCCTACGGTTTAACTAGGGTTTAACTAGGGTTTAACTAGGGTTTAACTAGGGTTTAGCTAGGGTTTAGCTAGGGTTTAACTAGGGTTTATCTAGGGTTTATCTAGTGTGTATCTAGGGTTTTGCTAGGGTTTTGCTAGCGTGCTGCTAGGGTTTATTGTTTATTCTTACCCTCCGGTTCTTCTCTATAGAACTAGGGTTTAACTAGTGTTTATCTAGGGTTTATCTAGGGTTTATCTAGGGTTTACCTAGGGTTTATCTCGGTTTAATTGTCTATTCTTACCCTCCAGTTCTTCTCTATAGAACTAGGGTTTAACTAGGGTTTATCTAGGGTTTATCTAGTGTATATCTAGGGTTTATCTTGTGTATATCTAGTGTTTATTTCGTGTATATCTCGGTTTAATTGTTTATTCTTACCCTCTAGTTCTTTTCTATAGAACTAGTGTTAAACTAGGGTTTATTATTATTATTATTTATTATTATTATTATTATTATTATAATATATTATTATTACTATTACTATTATTATTATTATTATTATTATTATTATTATTATTATTTATGTCTGTATAATATAATATAATATTATATTCTTACCCTCCAGTTCTTCTATAAAGATAACTTTGTGGGTTCCAGAGAATCGACTCTCCTCCTTTAAATGTTATTTTAATTGAAGGAAGAGAAGAAGCTAAGAACGAACCTGACGGTAAACGCCAACACGGCCTCCCGTCTTTCTCTCTTTGACAGAAGAGAGAAGAAATACAATGTTTAGATAAAACAGAACGCCAAGCTGCGTATACACCCGGAGGAAAATAAGAATATGTTGTCCCTGAATATAAACATACATACACATACATTTATTAGAAGGTTGATGTTTGGTGTTTGTTTTGTTTTGTTTTGTTCTGTTCTGTTCTGTTTTGTTTGTTGTTGGGGTTTAGCTTGTTATATTTATTTGATAGAGATTCGAAAGATATATATATATATATATATACATATATATACATATATAATATATATATAGATCTATCTATCTATCTATCTATCTCTGTATATATATAGTTGTTTATATATATATATATATATATATATATATATATATATATATATATATATATAAACAACTAACCCTGTTCTTATTGGAGTTTGCTAAGCATCGAAAATAAATAAAAAACAAATGAATAAAAAACAAAATAAATAAACAAACAGGAAAGCAAACAAACAAATAAATAAAATAAAATAAATAAATAAATAATAATAAGATAAGAGCCTGAATCAACTCGTTCTCCCAAAATAAAATAAAATAAAATAAATAAACAGATAAACAAACAAACAAATAAACAAGACAAACAAACAAAACAAATAAAAAAATAGAATAAATAAATAAACAAATAAATAAAATAAATAAAATAAATAAAACAAACAAATAAAAGATAAGAATCTCACCTGAATCAACTAGAGTTCTCCCAAAATAAATAAAAAAATAAAATAAATAAATAAACAGATAAACAAACAAACAAATAAACAAATAAAATACGTAAATAAACTAAATAAAACAAATAAAATAAATAAAATAAATAAAATAAATAAAATAAATAAAATAAATAAAATAAATAAATAAAATATAAGGATCTCACCTGAATCAACTAGAGTTCTCCCAAAATAAATAAACAAACAAAATAAATAAATAAACAGATAAAAAAATAAACAAATAAACAAAACAAATAGAGAAATAAAATAAATAGATAAACAAGATAAATAAAATAAATAAAATAAATAAAATAAATAAAATAAATAAAATAAATAAATAAAATATCTCACCTGAATCAACTAGCGTTCTCCCAAAATCTTCTTCTCCTTCTCCTAATATTTCTCCCTCTGCCTCCATTTTAATTATTTTAATTCTGTACGCAGCTTTGCTTGTTAATGAGGTCCAGGTAATATAATCGTAGATGTTTGTTGCTGTTGTTGAGGGAGAAGAAGAAGAAGAAGAAGAAGAAGAAGAAGAAGAAGAAGAAGAAGGAGAAGAAGAAGAAGAAGAAGAAGAAGAAGAAGGAGAGAAAGAAAAATGAGGAGAAGAAAAAAAAGAAAAGGGAGAAAAGAGAGTTGATGGGGAACCTGAAACAATTCAAATAAATAAATAAATAAATAAATAAATAAATAAATAAATAAATAAATTAGTTAATTAATTAGTTAATTAATTAATAATTAAATAAATAATTAAATTAAATAATTAATTTAAAAATTTCAATCTTTAGTACAACAAATAGAAAGAGATAGAGATACAGATAGATAGAGATATATAGACAGAGATAGAGATAGAGGTAGAGATAGAGATAGATAGAGATAAGATATCTATCTATCTATCTATCTATCTATCTATCTATGTATATATATATATATATACATAGATAGATAGATAGATAGATAGATATACAAATAGATAGACAGATAAATAAAGATAAATATAAAGATAAAAACATTAAGATAGATAGAAAGATAGAAATATAAAGATATTATATATATATATATATACATATATATATACATATATATATATATATGTATATAAAGATGAAGATAGGAGGATTAAGATAGACAGAAAGATAGAAAGATAAGAACAGATAGATAGATAGATAAATAAATAAAGAGAAAGATAGAGAGAAAGAGAGAAAGATAGAATAAAACACAAAGATAAGGAAGCCAAAGAAGAGGATAAAGAAGAATAACCTCGAAAAAATAAATAAAAAATAAAATAAAATAAACAAGATAAATAAAATAAATAAAATAAACAAGAGAAATAAAACAAATAAAATAAATAAAACAAATACAATAAAAAAAACAAATAAAATAAAATAAATTAAATAAATTAAATTAAAAGAAAACGGAGAAGTAGGAGGAAAGGAAGAAATCGAAGAAAAGAAAAAAAGACAATCGAAGGTTGCTAAACCCTAAACCCTAAACCCTAAACCCTAAACCCTAAACCCTAAACCCTAAACCCTACCTTCCCTAGGGTTATTAGGGTTTGCCCTCTGATGTGTCGAGCTTTGCAATGTTTTCTTTATCTACTAATTCCGGGTCTATACCTCCTATAGTTAACAAACCCCCGTCCTCTATACACACACACAAACCCTAAACCCTAGCAAACCCTAAACCCTAGCAAACCCTAAACCCTAGCAAACCCTAAACCCTAGCAAACCCTAAACCCTAGCAAACCCTAAACCCTAGCAAACCCTAAACCCTAGCAAACCCTAAACCCTAGCAAACCCTAAACCCTAGCAAACCCTAAACCCTAGCAAACCCTAACAAATCCT
>OY986947.1:1130331-1185331 GCA_963920595.1 Eimeria praecox | reverse complement strand
CAGCAGCAGCAGACGAGCAACAGCAGCAGCCGCAGCAGCAGCAGCAGCAGCAGCAGCAGGGGCAGCAGCAGCAGCAGCAGCAGCAGCAGCAGCAGCAGGATGAATATATGTTTTGTTTGTTTGTTTGTTTGTTTGTTTGTGTGTATGTACAGCTCGTCTGCTGCGCCTAGTACAGGGCTCAACAGGTTCTGCTGCTGCGCATTTGCTGCAGCGGTTAGAGATAAGTGCAGCAGCCGAAAAACAGTTATGTTCGGGGGGGACTGCCTCTCCTCTAAATACAACTCCTCGCTATGAGCTACATAAAACGATTGCTGCTGCTGCTGCTGCTCCTGCTGCACCTGCTGCTGCTGCTGCTGGTCCTGCTGCTGCTGCTGGTCCTGCTGCTGCTCCTGCTGCTGCTGCTGGTCCTGCTGCTGTGGGAGGCGTCAGCCCCCGCTTTCTACAAACTGCTGCTGCAGCACGTACAGCAGCACCAACAGCACCTGCAGCAACAGCAACAGCAACAACAGCAGCAGCAACAGCAGCAACAGCAGCAACAGCAGCAACAACGTGCTCGCTGCCAACCCCACGTACAGAAAGACTAACGAGCAGTCCTGTGCTCTTTTCCTCTCTGCGCCAGCAGCAGCAACAAGAGCTGCTGCAGCAGCAGCAGCAGCAACAGCAGCAGCAGCAGCAACAGCAGCAGCAGATGCCGAAGGCTAGCGCCTCGTCTGCGATGCAGCAGCTTCTTCAAATGAGGCAGCAGCAGTTGAGGAGCGAGCAACCCCACCGACAACAGGAGCAGCAGCAGCTGCTGCAGCAAAAGCAACAACAGCAGCAGCTGCTGCAGCAACAGCAGCAACAGCAACAACAGCAGCAACAGCAGCAGCTGCTGCAGCACCGTTTCCCTCGGGCCCCGAGCTCATTAGGTTCTGTGGGTCCCCCAATGCTACAACGGCCTCCAAATGCTGCAGCAGCAGCAGCAGCTGCTGCTGCTGCTGCTGCCCCTTCTCATACAGCTTTTTCTGCTTTACGGAGCAGCAGCAGCAGCAGCAGCAGCAGCAGCAGCAGCAGCAGCAGGGCAGCTTGGCCCACTCCACCGAGGCCTGGAGCTGCTGCAGCACCAACTGCTGCAGCAGCTTCTCGCAGCAGAAGCGCAGTAGCAACTACAGCAGCAAACAGAAGCAGCAGCAACATCAGCAGCACGAGCGTGAGATATACTGGCGGGCAGCAGCAAAAGCAGCAGCAGCAGCAGCAGCAGCGTGAGGGTGTTCCTATCAGCTACGCTAGCAGCAGAAACCCATTGTCCCGCAGCAGCAGCAACAGCAGCTTCGTGAGCGGCTATGAAACTGAAGAAGACGCTCCCAACGGTTCAGCAGCAGCAGCAACAGCAGCAGCAGCAACAGCAGCAGCAGCAACAGCAGCAGCAGCAACAGCAGCAGCAGCAGCAAGAACAGCACCTGCTGCTGATTCAGGGACTGACGCAGCTACAGAGGAAGCCTGGAGCGACGCCCCTACAGAGCCTAGCGACCTAGAGACAGAGGCTGCAGCAAACCAGCAGCAGCAGCAGTTGCTGCAGCAGCAGCTGCTGCAGCAGCGCCGACAGCAGCTGCCCCCCATGCAGCCAACGCCGCTGGCTCAGGCCCAGGCGATGCTTAGACGCCTACGGAATCAATCAGCTAGCTAGCTAGCTAGCTAGTCAGCTAGCCAGCTAGCCAGTTAGCTAGCTAGCCAGCGGGCTCTAGCTAGCCAGCTAGTAACTAGCCGTGTAGCTATCAGCTAGCTGCACGCCTCCTGCAAGTCTTAAGAAAGTTTACTTGAAGGGCTCAGCCCATGCAGCTACAGCAGGCTGGCTTGCTAGCTAGCTAGCTAGCCAGCCAGCCATACAGCTAGCTAGCTAGCCATATAGCTAGCTAGTCAGCTAGCTAGCTAGAGAACTAGCTGCATAGTTGTCTGAGTCGCCTGCTTCTTCATTCTCTAGCCAGCTAGCTAAGTGCTGCAGCGGGAAGGGGAAGAACAGCTAGCTAGCTAGCTAGCTAGCTGGGTGGATACCTGGATAGCTAGCTAGCTAGCTAGCCAGCTAGCTAGCTAGCTAGCTAGCTGCTCATAGACACGCTGGAGCTAAACACACCCCTTGGGGTTGTAATATACACAACTGCAAACACTCGATCCTGCAGATGTTGCTGCTGCAGCTGCAGCAGCCGCTGCTGCTGCTGCTGCCGCTGCTGCTGGGGCTGTTGCTGCAGCAGCGGCCAACAAATAATGGCCTCAGCTAGCTAGACTGACTGTGTCGCTGCAGACACAGCTAGCTAGCTAGCTAGCTGGCCCCGCTGCTGTCTTTCTGCTCCTTCATGCAACAGCAGCAGCAGCAGCAGCAGCAGCAGACAGCAGCAGCAGCAGGATAGGAGCAGCTCTTAGAAAGGTATATGGGCACGGGCGTCGCCTTCAGGCGAAGCGAGCTTTGTGAATTGCCGCTCGTTAAAGAAGAGGAGCTAGCTAGCTAGCTAGCTGTCTGGCTAGATAGCTAGCTAGCTGTCTTGCTGGCTAGCTAGCTAGCTAGTACTTCTTCTTCAGCTAGCTAGCTGGCTGTTTAGCTCTTCGCTAGCTAGCTGGTCAGCTCAGTTCCAAAGCTTCCCAACGGTAGCTAGCTAGCTAGCTAGCTAGCTTGTAAGGGGGTTTGATAGCTAGCTAGCTAGCTAGCTGATGTTGTCTAATCCTCATATGCCTCGGTGTAAGTCTCGTCCCACGTGTACTTAAGAAGCGGTGTTTCCTGCAGCACAGGAGCAGCAACAGCAGCAACAGCAGCAGCAGCAAATTGAGAGCTGCAGCAGCAATAAACTGACAGCAGCACCAATTAATTAACAAGTCACAGCTGCGGAGGATATATATATATATATATATATATATATATATATAACAAAGTACTAAAACATAAAACAAGAGAGAAAGGACAGACACAATCAAAGACAGAGACAGAGAGAGACAGAGAGAGAGAGAGAGACAGAGAGAGAGACAGAGAGAGAGACAGAGAAGAGACAGAGAAGATAGAGGAGGATACAATAGAAGAAGGGCTTCAACAGAGAAGACACACCCCACTGAAAGCTAATACTATCAGCAGCAGCAGCAGCAGCAGCAACAGAAGCAGCAGCAGCAGCAACAGCAGCAGCAGCAACAGCAGCAGCACCATCAGCATCATCATCATCAGCATCATCATCATCAGTAGCAGCATCATCATCATCATCCTCATCAGCAGCAGCAGCAGCAGCAGCAGCATGTAGCTAGTGTATTAGTCTTACAAGACATTGATGTAAGGGCGTAGGTTTATCTGTAATACAAGTAATATACAAACCCATGACGGGGATACAAGTGCCGTCTCTGAGACGAGTATGCATCTTCCCCAGTTGAGCATCCATCAAATGTAAAACACGATGAGCGAAATCGTCTGTCTCCTTGAAACGTACGGGCTGCAGCAGCAGCAGCAACAGCAACAGCAGCAGCAGCAGCAGTAGCGGTAGGGGTAGGGGCAGGAGCAGAAGCAGCAGCAGCAGCAGCAGCAGCAGCAGCAGCAGCAGCAGCAGCAGCAGCAGCAATAAGAGAAACACACGATCATGTGAAACCAAGTTGAAGAAAGGAAGGAAGACGTAAACAAAACAATGATATATATATATGCAACACCAACAAAACCAGCAACAACAGCAGCAACAGCAGCAGCAGCAACAGCAGCAGCAGCAACAGCAGCAGCAACAACAGCAGCAGCAACAGCAACAACAGCGGCAACAGCAACAGCTAGTCGAGATGATGCAGCAAGGCCAGCAGCAACATCCACCGCATCATCTAAAGACCACGAAGTGAGAGTCTCAAGCAGCATCACAAGCAGCAGCAGCAGCAGCAGCACAAAACAATAGCAGCAACAGCAGCAACAGCAGCAACAGCAGCAACAGCAGCAGCAACAGCAGCAGCAGCAGCCCTAGTTCTTACAACAACACGTCCGAGACAGAAGTTTGTTTCTTCAATCAACCATTCATCGTTTCTCTTGAGCAGCTGCTCAGACGTCACCGGCTGCCCCTGATAGCTAGCAAATGTTCTTGCGGGGGCCCCCAAAGCACTCAGTACCCTTGAAACCCCCAGAGGGGCCCCCAGGGGGGCCCCCCAAGGGGCCCCCAGAGGGGCCCCCAGAGGGGCCCCCAGAGGGGCCCCCACGGAAGCTAGCCTGCGTAGCAGCGACGACATAGCTGCGGCTTCTGCCGCTGCGGCTGATGCTGCTGTACAAGCAAGTAGGCAAGAAAGAATAAAGCTAGGGAGTAAATGAGTTTGTACAGAATAAAATGTTTTAAATAAACTTTTTAAATGTGTTTTTATATGCAATTATATCGTTGCTACTACTAGAACGAAGGTCTGCATGCTTCACGGGGCTGCGCACTGTGTGGAAGCAGCGAGCTATACTATGTCTCGTTATGAAAGGATTGATAAGATAATTAAGATAAAATATTAAAAAATATATATTAAATACTTTTTAATATAAAATTTAAAGATTATAATGAATCTACACTGTACAGACACCCGCAGATTCCCTCTTCAGAATATCGAGAACATAGCACACAACAACTACACTACACGGCTATGCTTACGGTGATGGTCTTATGATAGATAATATCGTATAAATAAAATATTAAATGCATTTTATTATATAAAATGTATATACACACGAGTAAAGAGAGCATACACTCCAGGTGTACATTCAGTTCGTTTAGTCTTAATATACTTGTATGTAGATAGATGGTCTTTCTATGATATTATATTATATTATACATTAATAAATTTATCTTTTAGTGTTCTGTTCGAGTGAT
This sequence comes from Eimeria praecox, assembly GCA_963920595.1. Classification (NCBI taxonomy): domain Eukaryota; phylum Apicomplexa; class Conoidasida; order Eucoccidiorida; family Eimeriidae; genus Eimeria; species Eimeria praecox. The sequence goes on along the minus strand of OY986947.1, from coordinate 1,180,505 downwards.
ACGGCACTGCAGGAAAGCTAGGATAATATTTATTTGCTGAGGAACGCCGTCAGATGCAGGGGAGTTGAGAGATATATCTAACCTCCCTTCCATAGCAAAGGCTGATGGCTGCAGCAGAGGTCAGAAGATACATGAAAAGAAAACGTAAAGAAGCATCAGACCTCCCTCTTGTGTCCCCAGGCGTCGATGGCTGAGCGGCCCTTCGGCCTGAGCTGATTAAGAGAGGTGGCGGTGTTACAGGAGTCCTCGAGCTTAGTCGATGGCTTGTATGAGCTTGAGTACAGTAAAATGTTTAAGGAAATAGTTAGTGGAAAAGAGATAATCTCGCTTCGAGCCTCCAGGTCTCCTGTGCAGAGCGGGCCAAGGGCCAGAAGGTGGTGGGTACACGGGGAGGCCTGCCATGGGCTGGGGCGTATTTTGCTGCAACTTGTGCTGCAGTACAGCCCCACTTGCATGCACAAGCAATCGCTTTGCTGCACAAACTAGCCTTGTTGACTGTTGTGTAGACTGCCGTTATACACTTGCTTGCCTTTCATAACCAGCCAGCGAGTAAAAGAAAAGTAGAGGTACGATATCAGTATCACCCCAACCCCATCACCCCTAAACAGCGCACCCACTTGTATGCCTGATTTCCCAGCATAGGCGAAGTACACTGAGCGAAGGCTCCTCCCGCACTTGCTGCAGTAGCGGGTCTTGTTGTGGCGGCGCCATCTTTCCCTCCTGTCCTTTTTCTTCACCAGCACCGGAATACTTTGAACGATGCTAGTTGGCACTTGAACTTTGCCTTTTTCTAGCCATTTTTCTTCTTGGCTCTCGAATTCCCGTTCAAAATGTGAGGGCCGCCGGTTAGTTGGTGCAAGTCTCGAGACTGCGCCGGAGGCGAGTTAGATGCAGTACGTAGCGTGCCCAGCAGGTGGCCACTGTTCTAGAAGGTCCTTGTAATTGGCTACACCTGGGGGCTTTTCCTTCATATCTGCTGGCTTCTTCTGTTGTTCGAATGCTGTCCGGATCAATTCCTCCCAACTGCGGCCTCCGAAAGGCCTTCCGAACAGAGTGTTTGCGTTTCTCCGTCGTTTTCAGCAGCGCACTTGCACTGTGGAAGAACCTCCTTGCTCCTTGTGGCACTGATTCCACTCCTCTTACCGTAGATGGGGGAAATGTTGTTGGAAGGGCTGAGAGGTGCACTCCGTATCAACTGCCAAGGCTACCTGAATAACCCTTTTATTATCGAAGTCTTGGAACGTCTTTCTCCTCATTGTGTGAAAGGTTCGGAAAATGAACTGCCCGCCATATTAGTTGAATTTTTACTCCCGGCCAGGCCGCATAGAGCTTCGCTGGAGGCAAAATACGCCTTACCTTGAGCTGCTGAAGCGTGATTATTGGCGGAAAATGAGCGCTTACACTCTCGCATACTTCGGCTCAAGCTCTAGTATCAAAGCCAATCAACAAGACATCGGTGGGTCTCCTTCAACAGCTTATTACTGCCTCCAGGCTGGATAGTAGTGTGAACACATTGTTGGACCCCCCAAAGTACGGCAGGGAGCATCCATATGTTTGTTAATGGGCGCATTTGCTGTCGTGGTTTGCCTGGCATACTGGCCTCAACAGGGACTCTCCCTTCTAATGGGAGCTCTGGAACCAATCAAGCAGCCGTTCTACTATGACGCATGCCAAACATGAATCTCATACTTCTTCCAGTTTTGCCAGCATAAGATTAAAGGCGCTTTATACGCATTTAAACCTGTTTGTAGTCACTGCATGAGGTTCATAACAGCCGCATCCGTGCTACAAAAAGCGCAGAGTAGCTTGAGCCGGCAGCCTAGGTTTACAAGAGTTCTTCCCTACACAAACTACCATTGCTCCATTAGGGTCCGATACCGCTAACAATTCCAAGCACGATTTCGGATTTGGGGCGGCATCAAAAAAGAACTTTGAAAGGCGTGGGCGTTTGGACGCGGAGGAAGCAAGGCTTCGAGAAAGCAAGAGGATCATGCGGGTAATCGCTCAAGAAGCTGTCATGAATTTTGGGTAAAAATGAATTTTAGCCCATGCTTTTCGGTTTGAATTAGCTACCCGTCAGTCTCTGTAGTGTCACTTGCCCCAAGTGGATATTATCTGACCCTTTTGCAGATGGATAAGTATTTGCCCATCCTGCAGGGTGGCTAGAGCCTTTTAAAGCCACATTTTCGTGCTCGGATGGCCTGCCTGTTGAAACGCCTGAGACGACTAACTCATTTGTACCTGCTTTCGATTCAACTGGAGCTTGGCCAGATTCCTGATTTAGCATTGTACTCTTGCTGTCGGGTGCCACTTCAGACGCTGAGACTTCGTCTTCGATATCGGCCAAAATTTCACCTTGTTTATACACAATGCTCTTGGCTTTTATAGCATGATGAGGCACATGAAGCTCATCTAGCCGATGACGCATAAATACTAGCATGTCGTTATAAGCCTCTATACGCCGACGCAGCTCTTCTTTCAATTCCTTTTCACATTGGTTATGGTCAGTGATTGTATCTTGGACCATTTCACAAATAGCTGACGATACTCCAGGGGGTAACTTGGAGCAGGATTGTGCAGACTGTATTTTCTGAAAGCTTGAATCTAGCTCTGCAAGGGTCTCTGTTGCTTGCAGCCTCAGCAAAGCTCCCTGCGCTAAAGAGCTTGCACCAGCTTCTTGCTGCACGTTCTTCAGGCTCTGCTGCAGCTGGCCAATGCAGCGGCCTATTATTTTCTTTTGATGTTCTAAATTCCGAACTTCCAAGCGCGCATTTTTAATGTTTTCTTCCATCTGTACGCAGAATAGGCATTCTTGTCTTAGGGCTGGACACTAGGGAACGCATGCATAGGCTCATACACACTCCGGGGCTTTAAACAAAATCCATGGCTTTTCCTGCACGGTTGTGCAGATAGGGGTGCTCCGGGGCAGGGATACCATTTGGTTTCGCCTTTTGAGATTGCGAAGGACTAGCTTGTCTTTCTCTACAAAACGGAGCTGCACTTTAAGTCGGGCTCTGAAGATGCCAGGGAGTACACAAAATTGCCAGTGGTTTATTACCGCATAAACAAACTGGTAATACCGTGCCTTTTCTATTCTTCACGAGAACACAGAGGTGAATGTTAATGATCAGTTAGAGGAAGCAGCAAAGATGCAACGAACGATGAATACAAAGAAGCATGCCACGCTGCATGAATGAGACAATATGCGCTAAAAGCTACAGACTGCCTTGGGCCAGAAACGAAAGAGAACATATTTTCGCCATGTGCACGCACACAAAGCAGTGCTTGCATAACAAGGGGAATCTGCTAACTTTAGAGCTTCTTGCTCGCGAAGGGGTTCCCGAATCTTTGCATTTTGGGCTGCCATCACGTCTATTTCTTTCTTGAGTCTTTTGTTGTTGGCCGACATCCTCTCGTTCTCGGCTCGCAGCTTCTTGACCAGCAGCAAATTATCTCTTGTAATGTCCTCATAGTATGCTACAGGTGGAGATATCAGCGCATCGTACCAAGCTATTCCCATGCGATGGTGAAGTAATTGAAAATACATTTATTTGGGTATTCTGCAAGTAAAAAAAGGAGTGCCTACCCTTTAACCTGCCGAGCGCTTCTTCATTGAATGCCTTAAGCTTATTCTTGTGGCAGTTTTTTTGCTCTTCCACCTCGAGCATGGCTACGTTCTCATGCAACTCAAGAGATTTCTCCAGTTCCTGATCAGGCAAAGAGCTGCACCGTGCTTGTAGGAGTCTGGATCCTAAATGCTTTAGCCGGCAGTCTGCATCCCATAGTAACCCCATGGAAAAGGTGCTTTCGGGATGTGAGAGGCTCAGCAAGGGTTCTTGCTACTGAGTTTGCAGTACGTCTGCTTTCTCTAAGGAGCTACTGATACCAGTTCCTGTCATTTCGCTCTCTCCAAATGTGCACTGTGGCATACTTTTAGTTCCCTGTCACACTGCAGTTGCAGATCTTCTGTGCTCTTCTCGAACGTCTCCTTAATTTTATTTAGATGCTGAGCAACGCATGAAGAAGCGTTCTAGGCTGGCGATAGAGACTGAACAGAAAGCCACTTTATAGTGGGATGTGCGCTGTACAAAGCATCGAAAAGGCGGATCTTTAATGCAATGCTACTAAATAAATGCTCCACTAAATTCCGGCAGCACTCGACTTGTAGCAAAAGCATGGTTCCTCCACACTGTTCGCCCCACTCGGCTTAGTTGTAGCTGCGCACACACTGTCAGACGTGCCGCACTTGATCTAGGTTTTTCTTGAGGGCTTCCACTTCTTCCTTTGTCTCCTCAGCCTCCTTCACGGTCATTGCTTTAAATTCCTTGCTCCTTGCTTGCGTTGAAGCCAAGGCTTGCAGAAAGTATTTGTCAGCTGCAGTTAACAGCTGCTGGGTCGACGCAAGTTGTGCTTCCTCTTCTAAGGTCCCTTGTACTTCTAGAACGTGTGCACGGTTTTCGTAAGCGGCTAGCTCCTCCAGGCGTGCAGCCTCCTCTGCTGACGCATCGCCGTCCTCCTTCTTGAGAACTAGCTCTAGCTTGTCAGTGCATTTCTGCGTCGCTTCTCGAATTCTTGACAGCATCGCCTACATGGAGCCCCTTTCACACTTTCTTCCATGTTCTCCATACGAATTCGGGGCATATGGATCGAATGGAATGCATGTTACACTATGATGGCCTTATTCTGCATGGGAATGCCATAAACTCACTGCTTCCAGTTGCAATTTAATCCTTCCATTTCTTGTTTCGTCGAGCAAGGCGCGAAGCGCCTCTACTTCTTCTTGTGCTTTGGACTGCAGTTCCTCGAGCTTACGAAGCTCCTCCAACTCGGGGGAGTCTTCCTCTGGTAACGCATTAAGATTCTCAACAGGCATTTTGCTCGCCAGTTCGGCTTGTAATGATCGGGTATTTCCCATTTCCTCATGGGCTTCGTACAAAAAGCGACGCTCTTCTGCACTTAACCCGTGTTCTAACCTATTTCAGTCTGTGTCTGCTAGATATTTTGGAGAGTGCAGATCACTGCTCGCTTGCAACGTGTCACAGGGCAGTTTAGTGCCTCGTACAGCAAGCATGCAACGTTAAAAAGGCAAACATACCTGCATCTGCCTTTTCTGTTTCTTCTGTTTTCTTCGTAGACATTTTCGGCCAGGTTGTATGTACTCAAATCCTCTCTTCTCTTAGCCACTGTCTAACCCTACTGAGTAAGAAAGGATATTTCCTTTTAGAAAAATCTTACTGCAAACGAGCAGGTGGGTTCACAGCCTCTATAAGGACCACTGGCCTACTGCGGAACTTGCGTTGGCATGGAGTGGTGTGGAGCCTGTTGCCTTCGATTCCTCAGCAGGTCTCTAAAAATTATGGAGGCATATACAAAATAAAATTTGAAGCCTGTATCATTAACTGAGGATGGCTTGCTCAGGGTTATGCTTGCTGGAAGCCCCAGAAGCCAGCCCCATGGTGCTCGTTGGCTGCATGCCACGTGAATGCATGCGCCGAAGAAAGCTCCCAAGCAGCCTTCTTCAGCACAACTCTTATCAACGCGCAAGTAAATGTCAGAATGTTCACGCACGAGTTCAAGTGAATATTGGTAACATATCTGTTGCAAAAGTAACGAAGGCTGCTGCATGCTTTGCTCTCCAGGAGAAGATTCCTGGAAATATATAAGTGAGGTAGTGGGGCTTTACTTTAAGTTGATGATCCGTACTTGGTCGTGCTAATGTTCAGGCTTATTTCAATATTTTCGTGGTGGTATATCATTCACTTGTGAAGCTGATACACAGTCAGTGTTAGAGCTGGTGTGTGATGCTGATGCTAGCGCAATCCCCAGCCACCATGTTGGCGCATCAAAGAGCCAAAGGGGATGCATGGTATCAGCGAGTTTCATTAACCATCGTACGTAGAACACGCATGCAGGATTTCTTCTTAGCAATACGGTTCCGGATTGGTGGTGGAAAGAAGATTGTTTGCCGGGTGCGAGACAGCATTGAAGGGTGATGCCTTCAAGGGTACACCATAGCACTATTCTGGGGCACACCCTACAAAAAAGTCAAAGTATTTAAACCAGGAAAAAAATGCACGTTCCAAGTAAAACTGAGTAAATATAGCCTACACTTGCAACAACACTTCGTGAGCCTATGGTAGACTAAGTGCATGTGAAGCATCTCTATCGTCTCCGGGCTGCCCGCTGGAGATAGTGTATCTCGAAGATGATACGGGTATCAGCCTAGTAGCGGACTGAGCCGCGGAAAGGGAGTTAAGGGGTGAACAACTGGAACTTGCGGGAAAGCAGGAAAGCTTAAACACCAAAGCACAAAAGACGAGAAACCTCTACCACCCTAGCCTAAAAGGAAACATGATCCGCTAAGGTTGATTCGATTATAGGCTTTATTGCAGGCGTGAGGAGGAGCCCCGCGACGCTGTAAAAAGGGCTATAGGGACGGCTGCTGCAGCTGCCTAGAGAAACCATGCCTTTTCCTGCATCTCTAATTCCCTGAATGTATTTGGAAACTTGTGGTTTTTTGTTCCTAGCTGGCTTATCATGAATTAGGAGTTTTAAAGTGCTTCGGCTTCATCGTAGACACGAGGTGCACATATGCTCACATCATCCGGTGTTCGAGCTAACTTGCAGCGGACATACTGACAGACGTTTGAGCCCGCCAAGACCTTATATTCCAAAACAACTATTAATGGCAGGAATGACGAGCGTTTTAGCTCCTCGTGCTACGAGTTTATGACGAGCTTCAGCATCGACCACAACGTGACCGACGCAAGTTATTCACAAGGCGAACGATTATACAGAAAGCAAAAGGCGCCATGCAGAGCTTAAGGCTGTACGTTCACCAGGGCTCATCAAACTAATATGATTTTCTTCCTGGTGCGCTGCTCAATCCGGTGGTTGTCTGCCTTCGATGTTTACACCTAAACGCACATGGCCAGCTTCACTTGGTTTTTGGCTATTGCGCGCCAGCCCTATACGTCTGTAGCTTGCAGAAGCTCGAGATTGTATGAAAGACGCACATGAACGCTTAGCAATAAACTACCACAAAAGGAGTCCGGCAGCTACTCGTGAGTGAGGCAATTTGCTCTGAGTGGATTTGCTCGCTCTGAGAAGAGCGCGAGACGAATACCACTCTAAGTAGTTGGGTAAGTGGTGGTTAAATCCTTTTCCTCCCGGTCTCGCACTAGTGAGAGTCGTTATGCCACGCGCTTAGCTCTAGCGAAGACACGCTTTGCTTTCATCAAAAAATCAGGGGACGTTTCCTCCCAGTGTCATCCAAGCCACGGTAAGAAGTTTAAAAACTTATATAATCTTCCAAAGGCTTGATGCTTGACGTTCAAGGAGGAAAGCGTTTTGTTACGTTGTGAAGGTGAAGAGGCCTGTCGCCTCAGTGAATTCCTGAGGATCGTATCCGCACAAGCATTTCTTATACTTCTCTAAAACATTCTCCTGAATCCGCTTGTGGCAAAGACGGTGGATCACAGCCAACTCACCCTAACTCGGTGCTGTTAGCAATCTTTGTAAACAACTGCAATGTGGTGGGACCCAAACCTTTATAAAGACGATCCCTCCTTTCACACAAATCGTCTCTAAGCAGTAATGTGCTCTCTTGTTTCTAACGCGGTTGGCCCAGTAGCACATGGCTTCATCATTTACATATTCTCAGGGGAAAGCCCCTTTCAAGGCTTACCAGCTTCCCCTATTGTCTGGACAACAAACAGAAATGGTGATCGCTCCTTGCCTCGTACTTCGTGTGTGTTGCGGTGCCGTAGTAAATCATAGCTACCTTCTCCTCAGCTTCGAGGCTCCCCCAGTATACCAACATAAGGCTTACGGATAGTGTAAAGAGAGTTAGCCCTGCTATGAGTTGCAGCACTCGTTGCTGCACCGAGCATGCAAGTATTCAAGCCCCCCTACGGTGCTTGGACTAGCGCACTAAACAACCATTAATGACTCATTTAGACCATTGTAGGTAGCCTGAATGTCAGTATCAATGTATCCATGAACTCCAGAAAGCCCAAGGAACATCTCTACCCTTCAAATAGCAAATACCCCCTAAGCTATATGCCGCGTATACAACCTGGTGGCTGTAGACGCGGCAAGCTTGCAGCAACTTTGGAATGAATATGCCCCATTTAACCTCAAATTTATACCTTCTTTTTAATTGTTTCGTCCTATGAACAGCAGTTGGTGCGCCTTCTAATTCCAGGGTAGACTGTATGCACTAGGGCCCTGGGGGGGCCCCACAGGGGCCCCTCAGCTTCCCAGTAAGGAGGCATCTGGTATGAAGAAATCAAAGAAGATGTATCTACGTAGCTTTAAAGTGCAAATGAAATTGCATTAGGCAGTCATCAGAAGGGGAGGTTAGAGAAGGATGGGCCTACAGGCACAAGAGCAGCCATGGTAGGTAGCACAGGCTCGATAACGCTGGAGAGGCCTCCTCAGAGGCAGCCTTCTCTAACACTTCATCATTTTCAGTCTATTCCTGCATCATGGATTTAGGGAATTGAGCTTAGGATTCACCAGAAACGCCACATCTGTCTTCCCCGAAACCTTGAAACCACAGCCCTACACAGCCTACCTACATAGCTTCTCCTCTTTTCTGTTCCTGCATGCCAGCCGGCAGCCCCGTATCTCACCCCGCAGGCCTTGATGGGTTCCCCTCAGGCTCTGGTGGAAGCCCTGATTGCTCCCCAGGGGGCTCCATCTGGCGGGGGGGGGCCCTGCGGGTCTTTGAGTTTTTCAGCGGCATCGGGGGCCTTCGTGTAGGGCTTACAGAGGCCGTAGAGAGGCTGCAACAGGAAGGCGTTTGTGAGATACCTACGGCATTTGTGGGGGCATACGACATCAGTACAACCGCCAACGAGGTGTATACATACAACTTCAAGTCTTCACCGCTTTGTATATCCATAGAACATCTCACCATACAACAAGTAGACGGACGAGCAGACCTCTGGCTGCTCTCTCCTCCCTGTCAGCCTTACACAAGAGGAGGGAAGAGGCTAGACAGCAGAGACGGGAGGGCTACGGGTTTCTTGCATTTACTGCGGCTGCTTAGTAGCTGTTGCTATCCCCCACAATTTATATTCGTAGAAAATGTGAGGGGCTTTGAGGGCTCAGACACATGGAAATGCATGCAGCAAGTACTAAAGAACCAACATTATAGAGTGCAAGATTTTCTTCTATCTCCCACACAAATTGGCATCCCCAATACAAGAGTGAGATACTACTGTCTGGCCTGCAGACACACACCCCAGACCCTGCAGCAAGACCAGCTCTCGCTGCTTCCACAGCAGCAACAGCAGCAGGAACAGCAGCAGGAGCAGCACCAGCAACGTGTGCATGTGAAACAGCAGCAGCAGCAGCAGCAGGAGCAGCAGCAAGATCAGCAGCAGCAGCAGCAGCAGCAACAGCTTCTTCACGACGAAGGAGAGTTGGATGCGTCTTCAGCAATCAGTGTGGAGGCCCCTCAGCTGCAGTTAATACCCCCTGTTGTATCATTGGGGGCCCCTGGGGGCCCCCCATTAAAAGAAAACATTCAAATACGTTGCATAGGAGAGTTCTTGGAGACAAGGATTTCTCCAGAGGAGCAAGAGGCCCTGAATATTCCTGCTGCTCGTCTGCTTCGTTTTATCGACAAGGAGACAGAAGAAGGAGAGACAGAGACAGGGGATAGTAAACAAAAGGAGAAAGAAACAAAAGAAACACAAAACAGGGAGACGTCGATAGATGCATGCAACAGCAGAGACAGGGGCGACAGAGATAGTGATGTTGGAGACAGCGAGGGAGGAAGGGATATAAGGAGAAAGGGAGAAGGGGAGAGAATAAACACAAACAAATCATTCTCGAATAACAACGGATTCAGATTAGAAATCGTCAGCCCCAAATACACTGCATGCGGCACCTTCACCAAAGGCTACGGACGCAATCTTCATTCTGGGGGGCCCCTCCTCCTCGTTGCAGAGGCCCCGTCTCTACGAGAGGGCCCTGCAGCAGAAGCGAAAGCAGCAGCAGCAACACCAGCTGCAACAACAGCTACAAAGGCAGCAGCAACAGCAGGGGACGTTGAAGCAACAACAGCAACGCCACCAGCTGCAGAAGGAGCAGCAACAGCGGAAGAAGCTGAAGCAACAATAGCAGCACCACCAGAAGCAGCAACAGCACCAGCAACAGCAACAACTGCAGCAGCTGATGCTGCAGCAACAGCAGCAGCAACAGCAGCTGCAGTGCTTTCTCCAGAAACCTTAGAACGAAGCCGTTTTCGTCGACTGCATGCAGGAGATATTATTCGCTTCTTCTCCCCTCGTGAGCTGCTGCGGTTGCATGGCTTCCCAGAATCTTTTGGTTTTCCCCCTTCTCTCCCTTTCCGTAAGAAGGCAGCCCTCGTAGGAAATTCAGTTAATGTTAAAGTAGTAGCACTACTGCTGCAGCACCTGCTGCAGCAAGACCTGTTGCTGCAGCAGGTACAGCGGACACAGCAACAACAACAGCAACTGAGCCCCGCAGAGCAACAACAGGTACACCCTACAGGCCTCTCTTAGCTGTAACCCATCCTATGGGGCCACATTTGTTTTTATATTAACTTAAATTGACGCTATCGCCCCTGTCTTGGAACAACCCGTCCTCCAAGAGAGGGATAGGGGGTCCCAGGGTTTAGGGTTTTAGATATTATTATTATTATTATTACTAATTCTTATTTGACGTTCTAGGGTTCAGGGTTTAAGCCACCAGGTGTACACAATGATTGCCGTGTAGTCAGGCGAAAGCCTGATGCAGGCTCGTATCTATCCTGACGCTCAGATCGTTCGTTAAACTTGAATAGGTATAGACAGAGACAGAAGCCTAATTGAACTGTATAGCAGCAGCTTTCTTCCTAAGTCCCTAGGAGGATCGCCGGAGTTAATCTAGTTCTATACGGCAAAGCAACTCATGATCAGAGGCCACAGTATCGTTTCTTCCGGGATGTACAGATGTGCTGTTCGACGTGCTGTGTATATACACTGGGTTCTGCTACACTTAGTGGCTTATTGAAAATAGTTGGCCTCAAATGGCAGCAATACAAGTCTCTTGTTAGCGCCGCGTAAGCTTCCCTGCATGCATATGCAATGGGAAGTTGCAGCAGCCTGAAACCACTGAGGAGGAGGGGGAGGAGGAGGCCCTCAGGAGGATATAAATGTTGTCTATCCTCCATTGGGTGTTGCAATTCTGTCTGAAGCTAACCTAACAACCTGCCAATGAGCCACAAGAAAATCACCCGGGGCCCCGGGAAGTGAGGCACAAAGACCCAAGCACAGCACCACTTAAGTGCTGTCTACTGCCGTCCAATCTGTTCTTTGCGGTCCCAGGGGACGCATGCATGGGGCCTCCCAACGCCGCTTGTCCCTTGAAATACCCCTCATTCTTCTATCCCGTGTTTCATGCAGTGTGCAGGATATAAAAGAAACAGAGGGGGGGCCTACAGTGTCTGTTTGGCTGGATGGGATCCAGCACATCAAAGAAACTTGTATGGCGTCTGGTAATTGCCATCAAACGCCTTCCCATACATTTTTCTTTCAACAAGTGCGAAGTCAAGTCCTTCAAAGTATGGATGCTGCATGCACTGCATCAGATCATACCGGGTCTTCGTATCTGGATCAGTCATGTGTTTGATCAGATCCTCAACTAGATCCCGATGTGGGACTGGCAGGCCTCCCATCCATTCCAGCATTTCTCTGAAAGTGACCCCAAGGGCATAGACGTCAGTTTTGAAATCAAAGACCTGATATTCACCGTCAAATGTTAACTCGGGTGCAACATAATTTTGCGTAAATATAATCTCTACTTCTTCTCCATACATGATTGCATGCATGCCGCTTCTCCAGAAGCCTTCAAAATCTGCCAACAATGCATGCCCATCCTGACTAACGAAATAATTGCAGCCCTTAATATCCCGATGGACCCAGCCCCGTTTATGCATACCCCATAAACCGTAGGTCATCTCTGCTAGAGCTAGCCGCAATGTCACCTTCTCAGGCATACGTCGAGTATAAAGAGAAACATCTGCTCGAGCCCTCGGCGTTACGAGGTATAGAGTGCTCCCATCTATATCCCTGAAAGCTCCAAGAGCGGGAAGCGATAATGGTAGCCCCCTTGCCAGAGTTTGATGAGCAAACAATTCAAACGCCACCTCCTTAGCACTGCATCCTGCAGTTGATTTCCCTTTTATTACAATTCCCTCCTCTCGCTGTCTTTCTGTCAGCCCCAAAAATGAAGCTAGACGTGCTCGTGGCTTCGGCAAAGACATCAACACCACCGACTTCTTCTCCAAACGCCTTAATAAAGGACGAACCTCGGGGAAATCTAACTCGTCCAACACGGGTAATCTCCGTACATACTCGTCCCAAGAATGCGGTACCTGACCTGTAGAAATCATATACACCCCCCCCACACACACACATACACCCAGCATGCATGCATCATCCGTGCATGCATACATGCATGCATGCATGCATGCATGCATGCACTGTGCATGCACACATGCATGCATGCATGCATGCATGCATGCACTGTGCATGCACAACGTCTGCTTCCCCCTTCACACCCGTCTCATTAGGTATTTGCATGTGCTGGTGTAGCGCATACACCCAAGAACAGCAGACCCAAGAGAGCTGAGCTCTTCGCCGTTCAACCAATAGTAATATATAACTTCAAAACATCTGACAGCATAGAATACTAATTGACGCCTCCATAAACAACATATATACACAGAGGGATGCGTGCACACCTGCATTCCCTGCTTACTACGCTGTCAACAGGCGTATAAGCAGGTATGCTGACAAGCTATACAGATGTATGACTGAGCATGCAGCAGCAATAAGGCTATATATAAATGCTTCTTTCTCTGTGTTTATTATCTACACCCCTTAGGTCTAAGGTGTAGTAAAGACCCACCTAAGAGCCTCATCTTCGCCTTCCGTAAGGCTTGCTTGGGGCTATGATACAGCTCACTCGTCTTACGCCACAGAGCAGCAACAGAGAAGATGGATCCCAACGCGCTGCAAGCAAACATGGGCGCATGCATGCAAGACAACATGCATTTATTCACGTTCATTCTATCAAAGAATGACAGGAGGAGAAAAGAAGAAGAACTCGCTGCTGCTACTTCACCGATCTCATCTAGTTGGGCTGTCTATCAACTTCAGTGTTTCTTGGACTGTATGTATCCATAAGACTACGACAGATAAGATAAAATAAAGATAATAGAAGCAAAGGGTCTTCGTGATGGAGGGTCGTAGAGGATCTGGGGATCCTTACAGAAGAACTCCACCCCAGAAAGGGCCAATGGAGGGAGGGGGGGTTTTAGCTGCCTTTCCATGCCTGCCGGCTCCGCCCCTGCGGGCTTTAAGACGGCGGAGGTTTGGTCCTACAGAAGAAGAATTGAGCGAGTCATCATTGACTTCTTGGTCTGCCTCAAGAAGCTCTTCTTCCTGGAGGAGGCCTTCCTCTTCAGGCTCATCATCCCCTATCTGCTCTGAAGCAGCTTCCGCTGGTTGGGTAGCATTATCTGTTGCTTCAGGGAGAGAGGAAGCCACTAGGTCTGAAGGAATCGAGGGAGTGTTTGCGTCTGAGGCGCCAACAGCCAAAAGGCTGCAGCACAGACCCGTTGAGAGAGCAGCTACGAGGGCCGTACGAAGGCTCATCTCGCTGCGGAGAGATGGAGGGGACAAGCAGCAGCCAGGGGGGCGGGAAAAAGTACGTTAGAGGATAAAGATGAAAAGGGGGCCCCGTGGCATCGACGCACAGCACAAACAACAGAATATGTTGAAAAGAGAGACGACTTGCCAGAGAAGGGGAGGGGGGAGAGCTGCTAAGGGACTAGGCCCCCTCCCCATAACGCGTCCCTCCTTTCTGTCCTTCCCTTTGCATAAATAATGGGATCTAGAGCAGAAGGAGAATAACCCCGGATCCCACCGCCTCAGCAGCGGTATGCACAGCTCAGCCACAGGGGGGGCGAGCGGTCCTTCAGAGGGGGAAGCTCAATGTAAATTTGAGGGGAAAGAGGCAGCCATAAGGGCTACTATGGAATAGAAAAGAGCAACATAAAGCAATTCACAAACAACAGCAAACACGAGTCTGCTGCATCTTATGCTCTTGGCTCAGCACCCAGAAACGAGTCCCCTTACCTTCCCCCGCAGCCACGAGGGCTGGCATTGGTTGGTGTAGTCTTACGCTGAGTTTGTTCTATATTTCCACAGATCCTCCTCTCCCTCAATTATATATATTACTGTATAGTTAAAACTGTGTAGTAATACTTAGCTGTTTACGAAAATTATCCTTCTTTTATACTCAAACACTGCTTCCCCTCCTTATCGTGAGCTCTCTGGAAGCCCCAAAAGCCTTTCCTTCCCCCTCGTGCTCCCCGCAGATTTTCAATCATCAATTGAAGCATCTTTACCCAAAACAATTAGGATTACTACTCAAAATCACTGTACTTTTTGCTAAAGGGGCCGGAATGGGTGGGGAAGAAGAGAACAGCCTACACAAACACGGTGATGTCACTACCAGTTATCTAGTGGATCTAGGCTTTGCCCTATACAGCTCGCTTATGATTGCATTTCGTCCTGTGGAGTGTTATTCTCGTTCTAAAAAAACTATCAATACTGCATAATACTTCAAGCCTCGAATTTAATTGGCAGTAGTACACGTAACACTGCGAATTCTATGGCGCCGTATGTCTGGAGGCGTTATGTGGACTTGTACGTGCATGTAAGCAGGCTACAGAAGGCCTAAAGAATGCTCTAAAGTTGCACTAGGTGTTATTCCAACACCTTCTGCAATGTTGCTTGGTGTCCGTGCATGTGGGAATGCAATGCTCTTGACAGTGTTCGCTCCCTCCGAACGCGTCCCAGGCTCTTGCACAGCTGTGCCGAGCACGCCAGGAGATTGGAGGGGAGTTATCTGATATTTAGGAGCGTATGAATATGTTGGTTCCTCATCCACCTCACGCCTGCCCTCCACAGAGGTCGACCACTCCTTTATATTTGGTTCCACCCCAGGGTGAAGGCAGGCTGGGGACCCCAGCCTGCTTTCGAGACCCCCGAAGGCAAAACAACCATTACTCGGCAAGGTTGCTTGAGACGAAAGGAGTCCTGGGAACGCTCCCTAAAATATATTTCAAAGATTCAGCCATTTCCCCAGCCCAGCAACGGAGGATGGCCAGCCAATGGCTTCCGGCGGTGACGCGAGCAACACCTGAGCTCATCGTTTCATTGGAACGAGGGCATCATGAGCCTTCCATCCCTCCCGAAGTGTTTTGCACCGAAAACAGTTAGTATAGAATACTTTCACTTCTGCCGACCGTACAAATCTAGCGAGCGAAGCAAAGTATGGGCAGAATTTTTCGGTTATCTGGAGTACTACCCTCTTCAACATGTGCTTGGAGATATACAGTCCCTATTTGTCTCTGCTTTATTAGAAGGGAAAGAGTAGCAGTGGCGGCTACAGGTAAGCGAGTGTACCACTTTTAAAGAGCGCCTCTGAAGTGTGGATGCTTTCTGGTATGGGGCGGGAAGTAGGTTGGCAAGGGAGCAGGCTATGGCAGAAGTGGAAGGGCTTGGACGTGGAAATCTATTGATAGCCTATTACACACAGAAGAGTCACTCCTTGGTGAGCAAAAGTCCCCAGGGTGAACCCGAATCTCCTATAAATAGCTCTTGACTAAATGAACAGGAAAGCCAAGGGGCGAAGGGTGGGACCCGTCAGCGTGCACATGCTGGATTGTTTGTGCGCCAAATTCTGGAAAGGAGAAAAGCGCCACTTCCACCACCCTGAGTGACGGAAAAGAGGTTGGAAATGATCAAGATATACAGCCTATAGATATTTGAACGGTGAATGCCAGCTCCACCCAGAAAAATAAGTGAGAGTAGAGAGCAGTAGGCCCATCAGGGAATCAGAAATCCGGGGCTACCTGCCGAACACTGCATCTGCCTCTTTCGCAAGACGCAAGCTCACCTAAAACGAGGCTTCGAGGCCTTGAAAGCAGATAAAGAACTGGATAGGAAGTACTTTGAGTTACACCGGTAGCAGAACCAAGAAAGCAACCGCCAAAATGTCGTGGCTGGCGCGCAACATAGTGGTCGTGACTAGGCTAAAACGAAGGGATAGCCGTACCGACATATCCGCATCGAATCAGCCATATCCAAGCTTCTGCTAATGGTATTCATTGCTGGCACTGCTTGGTAGATTCTGTAAAATGATTCTGATACCTCAAGCTACAGTGAGGGGGGGGGGTGCAGACTCCAGAACGTCCTGGCAACAGGTAGAGGTCCCCATTCCACAGATGCATCCACAAACGAGAGTATAGTTCTGTACCCTTGGGGATCGTCAACGCACCTGAATTGCAGTGAGGCTGGCCAAGATTCCCCATTGCCCAACCAATACGTGGAAGGCAGTGGTGTGTACGAGCACAAGTGCTTTTATACACGGATATCTAGATTATTAGGGCCTTACGTCTCTGCAGCACAGGCCCAACCATAGACAGCGGCAATTCGGGACAGGTTGTTTCTCCTGTGCCCTCGCACAAGTGTTCAGAAGTTTCACGGAATTCAAATTTATTTCTGGATTCCTTATCATCGCCGCTCCCTTCACCGATTTACTCAATAAGAACGAACGGCTTCCTTGCGCAAGAACCGAACAGAAGCCCCCAGAAGTGCTATCAGATATTTGGCACCGTGCCTAGCGCTTGCGCTCCCTGATTTCGAACCCTGCTAACAACTGATGCAAATGAAAAGGCGTTTGAGGCAGTGCACTCTCAACAAGCTGACGGCTCAATAGACCATCAAGTAATTGCCGCCTACGCTCATTCATGCTCACACACTGTTTCACGGAACGAGAACAATGCATCCCATAGGTAAGGAAAGGATCTGCGGGGTCTGGTGAGGAGTATGGATTCCACTTATATGCTGGGTGTTTCACTATCCCTGACACGCCTGATGAATAAATTTCAAGAGTTGGGTGGTAAACTAGTTGTTCTGGTACCTAGCATGGTAGGCCGTACGACTGCGTGGTCAAATATGTCGAGGCTATCACAAACGTGCTCGCTAACTCCCCCGAAGTCCTACCGGCCCAGTACCTTTTTCCGCAGTCGAGTTCATCTGCGGCGTTGAGTTTTTCTTTATCCTAGGATGCCCGCGTTGCTCCGTTTCAGGCCAAGCTCAATAGTGGACAATAGACCAAGCACAACAGTAAAGAGGGCAGTTTCCAGCATCACCAGACGAAATTTGGACCTGGCCGTTTATAGGGCTCAGCTTCACTCCATACGTAACTTTTGTACAAAACAGATGATCATGCTTTAGCTTGCCTAGAAAGTGTTAGCGTAACAGTAGAGCGGGTGGTCAGGCCTTTTTGGTGGCCTAGAACGCTCCCTTCAGGTGATCAATATGTCCTCGCTTGTTCAATATGTCAGCAACAAAAGTAGCGGAGCACTCTTAAACCTGGAGTCGTGCTTTTCCCACTCCTAAGGGGATCTGGACGGAAATATCAATGGATTTGATGGTGAATCTACCATCAGACCGAGGCGGTTATGGCACTCGCGTTGTGGATAGCTTGAGCCTATCTGCCCAGTTCATCCCTTGCTTGTGTCCAGCCACATCAGGCAGAGTGGACAAACTATTCGTTACTCATCTGGAACCTCCACAAAAATCGGAAAAGCATCATTACCAAGACGCACTGCAATGTTTATTTCCCTTTTTTTGCAGGATAGCAGGGTAGGCTTATGATATAACATAGCACTCGCTGACCTGATGTTCTTTGGTCCCCTGTTCGCCACAGAAACACCGTTGTCTTGCATAAACGTTGGATGTAGTTGTCGACAGCCATCTCCGTAATTCCGCAGCTGCATAATTCCATACGCAGCTTGCAGCCGCTGGGGAATGTCTGAAGAAAGCACAGGACTGCCGAGCAGAAACTACGGTAAACAGCGTTCGACTTTGTTTACCCCGAAGGCTCGGCCTTAGGGGAACCTCACACCCTACGAGGAGCGCAGGAGGACTCGTAAGTGAAAAAGCGTTGGCCGTGCAATTGCCGTTCTTACAGCCCGTCAGATATTTCCTATATAATTCTACCCCCAACGTGGGGATGCTATTACACCATTAATACTGGTTCCCTAAAGCGATTCAGGGTATCACAGAGACTTTGTCGAACCCTTCCACACAAGTGCAGCATGATACTTGGTAGGAAGGAACACACGGAGGAAATAGGGATCCTAGAAGCGCATGCATCGGCAAGCGCATGCTGGAGAAATCGAAAATATTAGGTAAAATTGCCGGAGAACTGACAACCTTAGTGGGGTTCTGAAGAATGTCTTATTTAGCCAATTCCTCGTGAGTGTTTGCGCTCCGAACTCGGCACAGGCGCGGTGACTCCGAGGGTGGGCGTGCACAACGCAGCGTAAATTTTGGGCCACATATAATATATTGTTGACAGGTGCTTTCTGGCATGCGAAGAGGCGTTTATATCGTTACATTTAACTCCTTTCCAGCTTTAGTGACTCCTCCGCTGTAAGCTTCGACCCTTCCTCTACTGACAGCTAGATCGGCAGCGTAGCCAACAACATTTCCATTTCTTTAGATGCGGAGAAGTAGGCTGACAAGCTCGCCCTTTTTCCCCTTGGCCAGTCTACTCGTTTCATGCGTAGGTTGACGTTGCGCTCCGACGGGTGCGTCGCTACATAGTTTTAATTAGAATGAGATTGCAGATTCGAAAAGCGGCTTCAAACGGAAGCTTATGAGAGAGAGCGAAGTAATTAGCTGCGAGTAGGCTGCTGCGCTGGTTGGCCGCAGCAGCATATGGCCGGCGTAGGAGAAATTTTACGCTGAATCAGAAGATGCCACTTGAAGATGCCACTTGCCTTTATGTTCTTTCCTTGCCACTTTCCCGTCCAGTTTCTGTACTTGGTGATTTGGCCCCTTTCGAGCGCTCTTTCCCTTCCCTTCGTGCAACCGCCAACCCTTGCTGGGAAGCCACACGCAAGAAGGCTTGTGCTGTTAGGGCAGAGGGCCGTAGATGCTGCATGATCTGTTGGAAGTTGGCTTGTACGCTTGGGCATGCATGCAGGCTGCGCAGTGACGGCCACATACGTGTTTAATAATCGTCTACGGTTTTAGTTCTAGCATCGAAAAGGGGTTAGGCATGCTCTCATGCTTCTAATTAAAGCAAGGCGCGTTGCAACGTATAGCACGCCGCCCCCTTTACACGCCAGCCCCAGGTCCTTATGCCGCTGTGCCGTGGTCCAAAGAATAGAGGGAAGGCGAGGTGCTTTGGGGGGGCTTTTCTCTTTGGCACTTCTACATCATTGTAGCCCTCAACGGTCCTTGGATACGCTTGTAGACTCCTTTTGCATCTACCGGATGCCGCCTATCAATAAGGAAAGGGAAAGGGTCAAGACGGGATTGGCCAGCATGCAGAACAACAAATAGAGTGAATCAAGCACCCTCTATAGTGTCTTCGGGGGTGGTATGAACTTGAATTTACTCCTTAACGCACCTCAAAGCTTTGTTGGAAATCCTCAAGTGTAAGCTGCCATGGTTGCGAGGTTCATTTCGTTTAGATCTGGCTGCAGCGAAGGTCAACAATGTAGGTGTTCACAGCAGGTTGAGTTGACCAGGGCACCACGGTCTCATTTGAGTAGCTACCAACGGCGGAAGACATTCGCAAAGCATTGGCTGCCGTCGTAAAGTTAAAAAATAGAGAAATCTGTTCCTCCTCTATTATTTCTCGATTTCCGTGTGCCGTCGGTAGCAGCGTTTGTCTCTCATCGTCTGCCAGCATTACATTTTGCTTTCTCTGCTCCTTCCCTTTGTCTTGTATAGCAATTCTTGGCTTCCACTGCCCGCGGGCATGAGGGATCATGAAGGCTCACTTCTCCTTCCAATGCATTGCGCTCCGGTGGGCAGCTGCCCTTTGCTTCCTTCCTTGTTGGACACGTAGAGCCCAGTGTTTAGGCCAAACATTATAAATCTATACTCTACAGGTCTCTATCTCGGTGCCGCAGAAGCTGTTTGCTCGTCAAAGTCCGGCTCTGGTAGGATTCGCAACTAGCTACGAGCTAAAAGTTTGCAGCAGAGCACCCTGCCAGCAGATTGACTCCTGGCTGAGAAACTCTGGAATTTTGGGGGCTGTATCCGCTCCTATATCTTATCAAAAACAACTTGTACTATGCCACGCTTTCCAGATATTAGCCTTATGTTTGATAGAGGTACCCGACATACCTGTGTAGGTGTCCGTTGTGGATGGGGGGCAAGCCAGGCCTTCCAGATATGAGCCTTTTGCTTGGCAGTTACCCGGCATACATATCTATGTGGTCATTATACATGGGGGGAAACAACTATTCGCGAGTAGGATTGCCATCAAGGGAAGCGTTTACGGGCCTAGGTACAACTGTGCACACGCCAGAGGCTACGAGGGACACAAATATTGCCTAGACCACAAACGGTTAAATTACTTACTCTTGGTGGAAAGTTCTGTTTGCAAGGACAAGGCGGTGTCTGCGTTGAACAGCACATTTCCAATAAGGCATAGAGCCTAATGGACTAGTGGATTTGATGCATGCGATCTATCTGTCTATGCGACGCGGCAGGTACTGCAAGCTACTCCTATGACGGGAAGCTGCCGTGCACCTTATGCAGGTGCTGCACTTCAGGATCTTCAAATGTATTATAGATGGCTGAGAGGGCAGAGAGTCTAAAGAACGGTTCTGTACAGCAAATATTCCAGAGAAACAGGAGTTGCCGAGCACGACGGAGAAATGCGGGCAATCCACTAGTCTAATCGGCCGGAGGAAAGGCCTGCTGCTTTTAGGCTTGCAGGAATATCGTGCTGCTACATTATTGCACTGCAGTTAAGCGGGAAGATAATAAGATATTGTTGCTGTAAATTCACACAATCCCAGCTAGACTGAGCAATTGTGCTGCATTCTATCAGTGTAAGGAATAGCTGCTGCTCCCTTAAACGTCAGCAGCGTGGAGCCATATTATCTATGCATGCATACAGCGGCATGCAGCGGCCTCACATATGTTGGAACAGTAATCGTTGAGCTATAGCTAATTGCTCTGTCGCCTCTCATGTCCCCCAATGCAGACGATTGTGGCCTTTTAAGCACCCTTCCTTGTAGTTTTAGGTACGAGTCCTCCCTTGGCCGCTGGCCTGTCCCTGTCCAAATGCAGACATCCACAGACTGTGGCTCTTCTACCGTAGTCTAAGCTGTCAGCGATGGTTCCTCTACGGAGATAGTCACTAAGTTGCTCATGAGCACCTCAAACAACCCATTAGTATATGCTGAGTGCCTATGCAACGAAAGCATTCTCGCCCAAAGCTCTAGAGCATACGCATCAGAGAGCACGAAGCTTTCATCATGATGAGCTTCCCCCGAATATAACAAAATGCCTGTTGTGGGTGCAATAATTTGCAGTGCATTGCGTTTCAGCTTCTCTCAGTTCTTTTCCTCTCAAACGCAGTATTAATCCAATATTATTAGTCTGGAAATATCCTTGATTTCCTACGTGTGGGGAGGCTTGACTATCAATCCGCAAGCCTTTCTGGCTGTGCACATTTATTGCCGTAGTAGAAAACTGCTCACTAGATGCATGCTCTTCGTGCTGCTGTCCTTGTCATATTTCTCATCTCAGCAGTGCATCCCTCGCTTTGCTGCTGTTTTTTGGCTCCTTGTACAGAGTCCAGATAGGTGCCTTCAGTGAGCATCCTTTTCCAAGATCAGGAGAGTCAATCCTGCTACCACAGGCCAATACAGGCTTCCCCAAATGGAGCAATTGAAAGTTGACAACTGAAATGGGACGTACACAGAGGATCAAATCTTTTTCCACAGGGAATAGTTGGCATTAAACATCTGAGCATTCTCACCAATCTGCAGTGGCAGCTGATCTCCCTAAGACGCCGAACTCCTCGAAGGTATTTACACCCGATGCGCATCGAGCAGTTTCCGTGAAAACCCTGCACGCAACCAAACCGCTTCTTGCACGTGGGTGGTTATCCGTATTTCATAGTGTCACATCATGAGAGACGAGGTGAAGAAGTGAACCTGTTGAACACTTTTACAGAACAGCTTGCATAGTGGAAAGGAAATAAGCAAAGGTATATACGTTTATGATTTGGGGCGCAGGAGCTTTCCCACCCTTCGTCGCATTGATGGTTCTTGTCAATGTAACTCAAACACCTGGAATCCCCACCTTCCATAAATCGGTCAGTGGCAGGTATAATGTTTTACAGAGAAACTGGTGAGTTGGTTGGTAAAGAAAAACTGGCACGATGAACATGGCTTTAACAAGCAACCCCTTGTTGGAAGTACCGAAGCATTCGACGCTTCAGCGATAAAGAAAGATAGCTCTTCGCGGCATTCGTTGCTCATTCCGTCCAACACTTGCACTAGTATCCGAAGGGCTCCCCAGTGGCCCACTGAACTTCACGCGCCTGTATCACGCGCCTGTATCCTGAATATTCCAACGAACAGGTAGTGAAGTGGGCCCGCCACTACCAGACATTCCGCTTGACACGTTCGCACTGCATTTTAAGGCCTGTTTCGCTCTGCTGTGCTGCCTGGTGTCCCAGCTCGTATGCGCCGGGTCGAGCTCCCGCTCTTCCAGAGATGCATACTCTCAATCGCAGTACGTGTTGCGTATGATTCATTTCCTTTGACTCATATTCCATATCTTCTGAACTACTGTGCTTGCTACTTCTACCCCTTAAGTACCCGAGAGGCAATAGTGTGCTTTCTACAGGGCACCAGAAGGTGGCATCGAAAACTTAAGGTCGAGTGCGTACAGTCAGCTCATCGTCAAGCTGACATCAGTCAGGGCTCAGAAGCAAACCCAAAAGACGGAAAAAAATGCCCATAAAGTAACTGAATTGCGGAACCGCCGTGCAGGCGTCTTACCGCTTGCGTTTGGCTTAACGGCACGCAGGGCACGCAGGAACGCCCGAGGGAATTTGGTTGAACTTTCTTAACTAAGAGCGCGCACAGGGCGTTCCCGTACCCTCAGGTCCACCATGCACGTATGCCAAGTGTAATACTTTGGGATTATCTTAGTTACACCCAAGGAACAAGAAGGGGTTATTACCATTATGAGCTCCCCGAAGCCCTTATAGTGATGGCTTGCCTGCACCCAAAAACCCGTTCCCTGTGGTGCAACCTAACATGCCAATCAATAATATACTCCCCCATACAGTTATGGCCTGTCAATAAGGAGACAGCTTTAGCTTTAGCGTTCTACACAATAAGTAACCCTCCACGTAACCCCCATCGAAGTACCATGGCCTGTTTTCTGTCTAACTTTGCCTATGGTATGCTCATCCCTCTCAATGTTCCACCCACAAATCACTTAGTCGGAAAGCCCATGCCGAGCCCCTTTAGAACGTCTGCTTCAAAGTCAGCTGAATTAAAATTTGCCTGTAACGGGGTGACCTCCTGTCAAGCCTGCCGGAGACTCAGCCTTTTTGCCGCCCCCTTTTTGCTCGCCGCGAGGCCTTGTATGGGTATGGTGTACGCACTAGTACCAGTTGATTTGACCTGGGTTGTTCACTTCTCTGCTTGCCTCTAGCACTCTTGGAGTACTTCCAACCCAGCGAGGAGTCGCAGATGCCGACTTCAAAATGAATGCAATCTGTGCAGAGATGCGGCGGTTGCGCCGACCCTATCAACCACAAAAGTGGAGTTGGGGTGAGCTGTTCAAGGTGCGTACAAATGTGCATGCAGGCAGCACATCGGTTGATAGTCTTGACAGCAAAACTGATAACGTCACTACTGGTTCATCACATCAGCTACTCGTCTGCTGCCGCTGCCTTCCCCCACTTCCCTTGGCTCGCGTGTTCTTATTCCCGTTCCCCTTCTTTGCCTTTTTGGGTTTCGTTGGCTGGCTTTTCTTCGCTGGTGCGGCCTTTTTGCGCCCCTTTCCTGTCTTCGGTCCTTGCGCGTCCCTGCGGCTTGACGTCGTTGCCCGCTTACCTGATGCATTCTGCCCCCGTCTTTTGTCCGCTCCTGAGTTGAGCCACAGCTGTTCTAAAGCATTAAGCCTCGGGCGAAAATGAGAAAGCGACCCTGCAGTGAAGCATTCTTCGCCCTCCCAGGTGTCGTCAGCAGCGCCATAGCCACTCCAGCGTATCCGGTAGTAGAACTTCCCCCCCACTCTCTTGCACGCCAAAATGTCATCAACAACATAGAGCTGTCCTTTCTTTTCTGCCATGTTTGCTTCACGGCCTAGCAGAAGCAGAGGCAAACAGACAGACGCAAAGCACAGTCTTTCAAACCTGCACGAAGGTGACTTTTGCTGGACCGAACAGTCAAGCTGAAGAGTGAGTCTCGTGACACTGCGTCTGCTCTCAGGTTCCTGCATAACTGTATAAACCCAGGCTTCTTACTTTAAAAAGTAAATACAAGGAGAATCATCCGCTGTTGCAGATCCACTGGAGGTGTGTGGCTCCAAGGCAGTGGAAACGGTAAGCTGCTGAAGAAGACTGTCTTGCTGCTCCAATGGCTTGGAAAGAAGGTAATCCTCCCGTTAACTTGTTAATAAACAGAACTACAGTCAACTTTTTTGCCATGAGTTTGCCGCACACTCAATGCAAGAGCGCCTCGAGGCTTCCATCCCCCCGAGCGGTCTGTGCACCGGACCGCTCGTCGCAACAAAGGCTTCCAGAGGGAATGCATGCAAATAAGGACAGCAAATGTGTGTTTTCTTCTATGGAAGCTGTTAGTTATCTTCTGGTCTGTTTTAGCTATACCTTTATACCCCTTCTACCTGCAGGCTTAGGCTTGCACAGTTCCTTTTGTCCATGGCGCTTGCGTCCTCTTCCTAACGGGAATTTTTGCTCGTTTAGGCAGCAAAGATGAACGTAATGTGGTGTTAGAAAAGCGTGTCTAGATATTTTGGGGGTTCATCATCGTGGAGATGCCTGCTGATAAGAAAACCCGCCTGCCAGCCCCCGGACATACCCGGCGGCACGCGGCATTCCGCGTCTTGTTTTGCATTTTTTGTGTTTTTTATGTTTTCATCCACCTCCAGCCTCTTGTGTTGTGTGCTGAGACACCAATCCTTTTGACTGACTGTGATGGATTTGGACGGCAAAACGGGGGAGATGCAGCGTGCGCAGCAAGTACCCCTGAACATCCAATCTTCATGCTCCCCGGAGTAGCAGGAAGCGGCCTAATGGTCACTGCCAAGAACGCTACACTTCCCCTTTGCAGCTCTTTACCCGTCACGTTTCTCGTGCCCTTCAGACTGTGGGCCTCTTTGTCCCTCGTGAGGCCTCCGCGTTCGCACCAGCTGTGTTGGATGGATATCATGCAGCCAACTGCAGATGAGAAGGGAGAAACATACGCCAGTAAGGAAGGAGTCAACATTGAGGTACACCAGCGCCCATATGGAACCCTTCTGTGTTCACATGGGCGTTTGCACGCACGATATCCTTGCATGATAGACGTAGAGACGGATCTAAATGGCAGATGAAATAAGGATATGTTTTCTTCCATGAGCATTTCCACTGTGCTCTTAGTCACTTAACTCTTTAACTCACACTTTCTGGGAATGCATTCTCGTAGGCTGCATGTTCCCGGCAAGTTCTTCGCTGTGCCTTTCCAGGTAGACAGCTATGGGACCGCCCACGGTTTCGATTATTTGGACTACTTCTACAACGAACGGTTTGGGGTGCCTGGGACGGCATACTTTCACATGATGCTACGCACCTTCTATTCGATGGGGTACCAGGATGGCAACTCCCTAATAGGCATACCGTATGATTGGCGCCTTCCACCGTGGCAGGCGAGTTGCTTCTGATCCCTTTTAGGCATGTGCACATTGCAGCAAAACGGTTGCAGCAAAGCAGTTGCAACAGAGAGTGAAGCCCTAAGCACTGCAGTAGCGGGGAGGATCAGAAGGGTGTGTAGCCAGGGGGTTCATTGTGTCGTGACATTGGTATCTGGTTGGGAGAGGGAGAAGGGGAGGCGGGGCGTCAGCATGGACAAGATGTACAGGCACACATCGGAGATATGCGGGGTAGCAATTCTTGAAATAGTAAGTTCTGTGATGTGCGGTTGAAACTGCAGATGGATTTTGTCCGCCTGAAGTCCGAGATTGAAACACGTGTTGAAGCCATGGGAGGAGCGAAAGCGGACGTGTTAGTGCACAGTCTAGGGTCTATTGTCTTCAATTATTTTCTTAATAAAGTGGTTGACCAGCAGTGGAAAGACAAATACATCAACTCATACACCCTCGTCGCTCCGGCGACTGGAGGAAGTTTTAAAGCCATCAAAGCCATTCTTACTGGGTGAGACGCCATGCCGTCAGAATAAGGGGTTTTGGTTACTCTCCCTTGGATGAGTTACGGTTCACATGCTGTGTATGCATCCGGATACACCTATTCCTGCATTTGTGTTTATCTAACAAGTAGATAGCACGACGCGAAAGGAGGCAGAATTGGGGGTAAGCAAGAGGGTCGGGGAGGCATATCTAGACTGCCAGAACTGGTGGCGTTTTGAGATAAGTCTTCCTTCCTTTCTGCTTTGATTGCTTTGTCGCTGCTTTCAAGTTATAATGACCCGGTTGACTTGACATTTTGGACTCTTCTGGATATCAGTCTTATTCCTGTGGACATTTTACGGGACCTCTCCCGCAGCCTCGGTTCGATCTATGCCCTCCTGCCCGATATCGACGTAAGGAATGCATGACAAAGTACACTAACTGTTAGGCACACCCCCATCTATTCCGTTTATTCTCTGTGTGGGTGAATACATGGAAATGCACCCCCATGCGTACTCATGCTTCCTCACTGTCTTCCAAAAGGTGCGTGTTTGGGGAGCTGGAACTGTGGACTTACTGTTCCTGTTACGGCATTCAGCTCTATGGACAAGACCATTTAGTTGTACGGCAGCTGATACCCAAGAAACCGGGAGTCTCTACTCCTGTGGAAGAGGACTCGCATGGACCGGGTCAGACCAGTGTGGCAGGTGGCGGCCGCACTCTTGAGTTCAGAAGACTAGCAGAAGCAGCGCAGATGGGCGAAGGGGGGCAGCAAACTGTGAAGCCGCTTACGCAGGGAGACAGAAAGACAGAACCGGATGGAATCTCTCCACGTACGGAGCAGGAGCGGGAAAAGGTGGTGCAGGAGACGAGTAATTCGCAGGCCGAGCAGCGGACGCTGCAGGTGCAAAGTTATGCAGCAGAGGCACAGAAGAGGATAGCAGCGATGGACCATATGTTGGCCGCAGAAGCCGAAGACTTCGAAGAAGTTATTTACACCTTGGGCAACTGGACGACTTTGTTGGAGCCAGAACTGCGAGTTCGTGCGGAAACAGCCAGAAAGCATATGCAGGGGATCTTAAAGGACCCGGGGGTGAGAAGGGGCTGTTGCCTGTTCATCGGGAATTGCTTCACGGAGGACAGTGAACAGTGTATATGCCGAGGCAAAGGCTTACTTGCTAGCTTATTCCAGTATCCCAGCTTTAACTGGAGAGAGTGCTGCTTACTTGCAAGCCAGTTAACTTCCGTACTAGCGTCGGAAAAGCGGATGAACATATGGCTGTGTGCGCGTTCTGCCGAGTATCTCCCTTCGTAGGTTCCGACGAGGTGCATTTGGAGTGTTTTTGGCTTCCCTTCTACTGATATTGGCTATATTTACACGGGACAGGACCTTTCGCGCAAGCCTATTCCGTAGGATAGCACTATCAAGAATCTCCGCACAGCCTAAAACGGTAGTAGCTGGTGCAGCCTGCTCCACGTAGACACACATATTGCTGCCGGAGAGGCTAACGTGCTCAGACGCAACCCCGAATAGGAAGGGTGCGGACGCCTGCACGCCGTTGCGGGATGGTCTGCCCGTGGCTTTATTTCGCTTGGATGTGCAGTCTTCTGTTTCTCTTGTTGTCTTCACGGCTTATGAGGTTTTAGAGGGTGTTAACGCTGCTTCCCCTCAGAGTGCGCATGCTTTGTGCCCTGTGGATTCTATACAGAGTGCTCGACGTTGGGGATGACACTGTTCCTCTGAGGTCCCTCTCAGTTTGTGCAGGATGGTCATCGACTTTCGAGGTGAAGGCGTTCAAAAATTTAGACCACATGTTTATATTTGGGGACGGCGAGTTCAATAATTACATTAAGGTGGCCTTTGGCAAGAAAGAGCAGAAGAAATGATGCTTCAGGCGTAGCTACCCTCTCTTTAATACTGCAGAGCTGAGGTGGTCTAACGCGCACACGCTTGCTACAGACGCAGCTTTATGGCTACCAGTGGTAGCTTTTCTTGCGCCAGCACTCAACTGTAACAAGCGTTTCTCCGATGGAACTATGCAGATTCAACCGGTACTAGGGGTACCAGGAGATTTCTTTTTGAAAGAGATTTTTGTCTACGCGAAAGAAGGAGACAGCCAGTTAAACAGCATTGCAGGAACGTATAGACATTGCATGTTTGGTTTGCTCACCAAATCAAAACCGCACGAACGAGTGTTGTAGAAAGGCCTCCATGGGGAGAGGCGCACAGATTAGTAGAAGAATGCGTACAGAAGAAGTATTCACGTGCAGTGTAGGTTTCGGGAAGAAGGAGAGTGCCAGTTTGGCAACAGTGCAGGAATGTGTACAGCATACATGCTTGGTGCGCCTAGCAGTCCGACGCAGGATGAATCAGAGTTAGAGGACGCCCTCTATCTGAAGATATCTACAGTTTAGGATGGCTACGCGTACATCATTTGCATGCACCTATGCAGGCCGCTCCACGAAGTAGAAATGTAGTCGTGACCATGTCAGGTGTCCCTCGGTTTCGTCTTGAGAGGGAAAATTGTGAAGTGTGGCACCGACGCAAGGCCATAATGAAGTGCTGGGTAGGCGAGCGGCTTACTAGCTGGTTGTTCACTTCGCATGAATGCCAATATGCTTTGCATCAGTGTGCTTTGCATCACGCGGACATCTATATAACTTGAACTGAGTATTTACTGTACGTCATTCGACGTGAGGGTGTTTTAAGAGGCGACGAAGAAGCGTTGAGAACTAGAATGGGACTGCCAGGGGTGCAGTAACAATCTGTAATTGCTGGGATGCCTTGCTCCTCATCACAGTGAAGCATCTAAAAGAACAGCAGTGTTGCCAACCCCAAGACGTAGGGAGGATGGGCCTAGAAGCCCGTTGGAAGCGCAAGTCGTGACCATCTTTGTTTTAAGGGCGCATTTGGAGGTTCGAATTTCTGGGGTGGGGGAGAGTAATTATGGATTTGTAGCACACATGGCTGCCTGCGCGGAAAGGTTTTCTCTCCGTGGGATGTCATCGTCGTTTTGTGTGTCTGCAGTATGAAATGGAATAATGACAGGCGCGTGCCCGTTAACCAGCCAAAAGACGGGTGGGTCCGGGCTGTACCCATTCGCGCACTAGTGGGAAGGGTAGTTATATCGGTAATCTCGCGCACCTGTAGCGGGGTGTGAGCCATCTGAGGACTGCGAGCTCTAGCACATACAGTAAAGCCAGGGATATGATGAAACATGCTCACAAGGCCAAGCGAGGGATCTGGCCTCATGAGCCTGTACAATAGTGACCCGCAGGGCAGGATTGGAGGGAGGCATTGTGACGCTTTATTGAAACGCCTAGAGCATCCCGCCCTCTGGTACGACAGCTGGGCGTCAATTAGCTGAGTGAGGTGAAGCGTGCAGCCGAAGGCGTGAGTAGTTGTCCAGTTGAGATATCTGTAATCTCTCTATGTGTTGGACGTAGGGGGTGCTTTATTTTAGTGTGTTAAGGTAGTAATGTGCCCAGTGGAACCAGGGTTTTGAAAAGGCGGGATTGGTGGTGAGCAGTGCTTGTAATTGCTGGCTAGGAAGCCCAAATACGTCATGACGACGTGCGCCACACTGGATGATGGTAGCCGGTAGATGTGTGGAGTGTCAAGTCCACAGTGCTTAGAATAGTAGGGAGCTTATAAAAAATATTCGCCCCTGCACCGGGAAAGGCACTCTCCAAGTAGCTCGAAGTGTAGGCCTTAAGAGGCGTCGATTCTGTGGGAGAATCCGGTATGCGAAGTGAGCTAACTGCTGGCTGCTGCTGGGGATAGATTCTATGCAATAAAAGGAAGTGTGCTCTTACGCGTACGCCGACTTTATGGCATGCGGATTTATGAAGACACGACATATATTGCATGAAGAGCAAACGAACTGAATTCGCCTGCTGCTCTTCTGGCTTGAGAACATGTTACTGAACATCTGGATAAACATGTGTACACGTATGGGAAGACGCAGTTAAGAGCATCTGGAAAGAGATGCTCATGCACGCGTGCCCACATAGCTAAATTCGCCTACTGCCGATTGCACTTCTACGCTTGCGTTTGAACCACTTGAGTGCACACGCTTGCATGCATAGTTCTAAGCATATATATATATATATATATATATATATATATATATATATATATATATGATGTATCGAGGCCTGGGATATGAATTTCAGTAGTTTTTAGTTAGTATATGATAGAGAAATGACGAGTTATGAGGAAAACAAGATGCCAATCACGCGCAACCGCTAAAGTTCGGGGAGGCATGGCCGAACGCCTCGAGCTTCAAATCTCGAGCTATTCATCAAGCATTGGAGTAATTTTCTCGATTCCTGTTGCTCTATATATACCCGTTATTCATTCTAAGCGGAATCACCGCAGTGACACGCTGAAAGAAACCGCCTCTCGTGGCACTTCCTCATCAAGATCGGCGAGGTATGCCGATATTCTACTCATTGTACATAATATATAACGCTTATACATATATATGCACGCACAGCTTTATAAACACATATATGTATAATTATGCGTGCAGGCATGCTCACATAACACGCGCGCGTGCATTTCTCTGCATACACAAACACGTGGCCCTGCATATCAATGTTGCACACGAATATTACGCACACAAGCGGGCGTTAGGGCACTTACACTCACACAAGAACGCATGCGCATCAAAACAAAACAACTTATGCGCATGCATCTGTTGGCATAAGCATACGATGCGGTTTAAACAGAAGCGTCAAGGAGCTTATCGTGCAGCCCTACGCCCCAAGACAAAGCTGCAAGTAAGAATAGCACAACGAGAACCGACCCCAAGCCAACTCCAACCCCACCCAATGGTGATACGCAGATTTGGCCTTTTACAACGATATCCTTTGGGACTGTCTTTGTTGTGCATTCTCTTATCTTCTGAGATGCGGGTAGTGTATTTGCACGTTTAAGGGAGTTCGTGTGCGATCCCTGTCCGTCTCCGCCCTGCCCGGCTAGCGGCGTGCCGCGACGGCTCTTCGCCTCAACAACCCTAGGCAAACGAGGAGATGCTCTGTGGCTAGAAACTGAAATCGCCGTTGCTTTGGGGCAAACCGAAGGACGAGAGGCGGCTTTGGGGCGAGCAACTGAAGACGAAACTGCTCCAGAGCCGGCAGACGCAGCGGGAAGACGCGCTTGGCCTCTCGAGGAAGAATGTATGCTGACAGAGGCGCGTACTTTAGGCTCAGAGCTTCCTAAGGAGGCTGGATGTGTGCTGCGAGTCACACTTGTCTTGTGCGAAGCGGTTGAAGTGTCTGTGTCTCGTCTTCGCCGTCCAACTGCCACGCCTCCGGTTACGGCTACCCGCAGCTCTCGAGAGGAGGAAGAGTTCGTGTCGTTACGCGTGGGAAGGGCTGCTGGCGGGGCACCTGGTCTGGGGGACGAAGTGATTGGAGCGGCTGCAGACGGTCTCGGCCGTCTTGTAACTGGGGCTTCCCTTCCGCTCGCCGTCGCTGCCGCTTTTCTGCAGAAAACCCAACAAGTGAAATGCTTACTCTGTGTCCAGGGACCGCGCGCACGCGCCTTTATGGACTGAAGACAAACTGCGGCGAGTCTTTAGGACACAATTCAAGTGCCTGCTGCTCACGAGGATGGGGAAAGCGTCGTCTCAGTCGTGCTCAAGCTGCAGCAACACGCAAAGGGAGAAAAAAACAGAGGATGCATGCATGCTGTCACGGACAAGAAAGTGTTCTATCCTTGCAACGTGCATTAGTTACCGTCTTATCAAAGAATCCTTTTGCTGTATCGCTGCCTTAAAATGCCGTATCTGCTCCATCTTCTCAGATTTTAGCCGTGCATTTTCACTGCAGACACCCGAGATACATATCCACAACACAATTGCCTGTCAGACCATGCCCTCGCTTCAGTTTCTTGGCCACCCAAAAGGAGGAGTCCGATGGAGACCTTTACGGGCTTGATTATCAAAGTGCCCCTAAAGGCACACGCTGCAAAGTATGCAAAGTATGGTTCACCGGTGTCGCTACAAGGACAAGCTAACGGAGCCAACCAGCCAAGTCTTACGTGACAATCGCACTAATCGTCTCACGCTTTAACGTATTACCTTACGGCCTTATATGTTTACTTTCCCCTCCTCACCTCTGAAGCTCACAGATGACACTGTGTTGCAACCGCAGAGCACTGGAGATGTCCTCCTGCAACGATCCGCACAGTACAACAGCAAGTGAGTTGCTTTCGATGTTCCCCCACAGTTCCGACTTGTCTAACAGGTGGCAAGCAGCAGTTATACAGCCAGGCTGCGCCATGCATATCGCGCCTCAGCACATCTAGAGAAAACCTCCACAATAGATCCCCTAGGGTTTGGGGTGTAGGCTTGGGCGTCAGGTCAGCAGAAGAGGTTCCTGCTCACGCCGCTTTTCTCCTGAAGGAACTCTAGCGCTCTTGCCTCGCTCATCGTAGCGGCTTCTGCCAAACTGTAGATGAAGCATGCAACAGGGGAGAGAAATCCCAAGCATACAATAAGGGAAGGAGCTGGTACAAATGTCCTTTCACTCTAGAGTAGTTAAGACTTCATGGCATGCACACAATGCATTCATAACGCATAAATACAGAATATGCGCCATATATACTGTCCCTGGGCATGCATGCATCAGAGTGGAAGTCTCACTAGTGTCTTCTAGTGTTTTGCAAGACAAGCTCCTTTTTCATTTGCTGCAGCTCCGTAGTCAGGCGTTCTCTGCAGGCGTGGGCCCGAATAAGTCGTGAGCGGAAGTCTGATACTCGCGCCTCTGCTTGAGAAGCCCTCAGCAAATGAGAACCTACCTCCCGCTGAAGCGACTCCACGCGGTCCTGTCACACAGTCATACACGGCCAAACACGCATTCTGAGTGAGCAGACGAGAAAGAAATCTGAAACATCCCCTTCAGAATACGAGATGCTTCCACGCCCGAGAAAAACTAGTGCTTTGCTCCGGCTGCAAGATACTTTACCATAAGCCATGAGCTCTCTATTGATTATATACAGACATGGAAGTGGGCAAAGCAAGTCCAGCGAAGCCCAAGGGAAAGGGGGTCAAACAGCTAGCCTGTAGGCCTCTATATAGACCTGGAACAACGGGTGTGAAAGGGTAACTGACCGGTCACTTGAAAGGGGTTGCTTCCTGCTAAACTGTGTTGGCTAGGCTTACTTTCAGCTCAATGAACTCCCTCGTGCGTTCTGCATCGGCCCTCATCAGCGCATTGAGATTTTCCTTGGCCATTGACAGACGAGTCTGACGCAAATCCACGCAACTAAATGCGTCCTGATTCCTTTACCCAGGACCAAAATCCATGTTTGCTTGCCCGAAAATACAATATGCTGACTGAAACTAGCAGCAGCAAAACTGACCTGAAGAACAGATGGGCTTTCATTTTCTGTACCGTCGGGGTCTGAGGAGGAACAACCCAAACAGAACGCTGTTTCTTCAGTTCAATTTTCACCGGGGAAGAAAGCAACAAGATCTCCTTTTTCTGCCCCCTAAGACGGCGGGATGGATGTGCTCTTCGGGCATTTCATGATTATGCGAATAGGCTTTACCCGGATTGGCAGAAGGCTGCGTTAATTCAAACTGAAGACCGACGACCTCTGAAGCTCTACATGAGGTTCTGCACATGGGGCAACGTCTGCCTGGAATTCCGCTTGGAGAAGCTAGCCAACGCTTCAAGCTGCGCATGCACGGAAGACAAAACAACAAAACAAAGCTCCTGCCATCAACACTAAGCCTCCAGACCATTCGCCAAGCCGCTCGGGGGAGCGCATGATACTGCCTCTCCCACGAAACTCATTCCTAGCTAATGCAGATAAGCTTACTTACCATTTCTGATGGTATATGTGGCCGCATTTCGATGGGGCCACCAAATCTGCAGTTAATGGTTCGCAACATATTGGGCAATCGGGTGGTACTTGGACCATTTTTCAGGGAAGAACGATGAAGCCTCGCAACAAGAGCACTTTGCACGCTAATGTTAGCCATGAAATATGCGTTGTTTCGTGTTTATCTTCTATTTTCCCGAGTTTTTCACGTTTTCTCCCCCCGATAGCGGGCGGCCGTCAGCCTCCTCTGGTCATGCGTTGCGTATTTGACGCGTCTGCCGCAGCCGCCCTAATAATAATCCTTTTAAAACCCCTCAGTTATCAATCGCAAACTGAATGAAAACTAGAGAGGATATGTACCAACCCGTCACCATTTTAGACAAATCTAGTGCGCAGTTCATGTGGGGTTGCTGTTTCGAGGCACCCAAGGCAGCAAAGCGTATTGCGAAGCCTGGAGGGGAGGGGAAGGCCCTCAAATCCATTTATTTCGCTATATTTCAAAACTGGGACAGCTCTTCAAAGTATTTGCAGATGGGTTGAAGGACTAGAACGCCTAGCAGACAGTTCGTAGACAGTTTGCGCGTCGGCTCCCCAGAGGACGAGCAGGCCGCCGCCACCTTGCAGCAGCGTGAAATTCAGATATGTGTCAATGTTGCTTTCTCACAAAGCATTTAATTCAAGTTTTTTGTAATTGCTTCAGATCCCGACGTCCTAAGCAACTTCCAGCAGCCTTAGAGTTTTACCGGCCCACTACACGTGTACACTGATGAATCCTACAATTAAGAAGAGTGGCTAGACGAAATGGTACTTTCACATCAGAGCGCAGTAGACAAGCCAATAAAGAAGGGGTGTGTGAAGGGAAATAGCTAAAACAGCAACTTGCAAGCTTGGGATGCTGCCGCCTTACCTGCTCTGGGCAAGGGTTTTTTCTCTTGGCGTGCGTCCACCAGACATTGCCTCTGATTAACTGCTTCGATTCGGTTTGTTTACACGCAAGCTCGATGCGAGCCAATCGGGGACTACGACAGTAGGCCGATAGATCCATCGCCGAGTGCCGTGGGTTTGCGCTAATCGCGTTTATATTGTACAAGTTTAGCATTTGGGTTTCAGCACGAGAATCTATGCGCTCTTGTGCCCATGTTGGGGCCTTCATGGGATGAAGTTCCTCAGTGCTGTTTTTGGAGTGCTGCTTTCTACAAGTGTTTTGCAAGTGTAGACGGGAGAGGCGAAAGCAGTTAGCTTCAGCTCCAGGCGGCTGCTTTACGGAGGCCTTTCGAAGGATTGTCATCGGATGAATTACCTCACATCGCACTAAAGGTTCCTAATAATGTTAAAAAACCCTCTACTTCAGGCTCTTACGTGCGGGCGGAGGTGCAGCAAGCGAAGCACTGAAGGTTTCAATATGACGACACCGCCAACACCGCCTCCATAGCTGGGCTAGGAAGTTTAGTTTGTCTATGGCCGCTTGGGGATAAATCTTTTAATGCGGTTGCGTGTGCGTGCTCGCATTGCATCTCATTTGGGGAAGCCCGTCGCTATAGGGATACCCAGTGTATACCGTAAATATGCGTTGGCTTCAGATATGCATTAAATTCATGAGACGATAGATCTGAAGAATCCATAATAACATGAACAAGGCGATAATACAACAACAAAGACACTACTACCGAGCACTACGGAAGTGCTAGACAGGGCCGAGGTGCAGGAGGGAGTTGATTGGACAAGCCGAAAGAAACAACACAGAAAGAACTACGTATCTGTTGGTTGCATTTATCGTAGGATCAACATATCAAAGCCACTCTTTACAATAAACAATCGAAACACTTCACCGTAGAACTTCCGGTTCTCCTCGGAGGATTTCTATATCGATCAGAAACCGCAAAAACACCGTAAACAGATTCCTCCTCCCGCTGTAGGCTTCACAAGCACTGTGGCTGAGGCTCTTATGGCTTAGGCGCTCCGTAAACAGTTGCAGACTGCTCCTTAGCACCGTACATGTGCAGCTAGAAGAAAGCGTTATTGATACGAACCCAGTGAAGAACCACAAGAATCATCTTGGGGAGTTCGGCAGCAGCCGTATATACAACAACACGCTTGCATTTCGCAGCTCGAGAGCAGTGAACTGTTTTGTGTCTGGTGTCTGGAGGTTTGCCAAGGCTTTCTGTAGTTCGAATGCACACAGAATCAGGCCGTATCTCTAAGCCCTAGTAGATACACGAGCTTCTCCTTGGCCTACGCTGTCGTCCCTCTGCACCCTCAAGACTGAACTGCTGTGTTCTGGAGCTTTGGATTGAACCCTTCTCTCTGGTGTAGTCGCTAGAGTACCATCTAGCTGTCGCAAAGCTGTGTTTTCGTGTATCCATGGCTGCGCTTGAACCTCAGCTGCATGGCCTTTGTTAGGCACACTGTCTGCAACACCCCTATACTTATTTAGAGCTGAAGCCGCTTCTCCTACCTCCTGAAGCAAGAATTTGGCTCTCTATGAATCAATCAAGCAAGTATTTATGTTCTACTGTTTCTTATGCCAGCAAGACACGCTGCAGGGGACTGAGACAGCGCGTTTCCCAGGATCGTGCAGCGTTTCATAGCATATTTCTTCTTTTGTTTCTCTGCCCACCATCCCACGACAACTTGTGCAAATCTTTGAGTTCAATGAATACCGTAACACACCTAGCACAGGAGAATCCCCCTCCGGTACTCAACCCCGCGACTCGTTTCATGCATGTATACGGTTTTTCAGTCCTATGCCTGGCGAAGAATACTCGACAAGCAAGTGATTGCAAGAATTGCAGCAAGAGAGAAGAGCTTTCGTATTTAAGCCGATTCAGTAGTGCCTCTTTGAGACGCGATTACACAAAAATACCCGCCGGCTCTTGAAATGTTGTTGTCTCGAGTAAAATAAATACGCAATTGAATCCTCTTGTCTCAAGAAACACTCCAGTTTCCGAAAACCAACTGCAGCCTGTGTCT
This sequence comes from Eimeria praecox, assembly GCA_963920595.1. NCBI lineage: Eukaryota > Apicomplexa > Conoidasida > Eucoccidiorida > Eimeriidae > Eimeria > Eimeria praecox. Next base: position 1,143,419 of record OY986947.1, on the reverse strand, counting down.
CATTTCTGATCTTGAGAATCGGCTCTATGACAAGGCAGCCACAGGATACAGCCATAGAGACACTGCAAGACGTGCAGAATCTGTTTGTTCTGGGGAGAGACGTCTATCCCACTGAATTCGTTTGACTTGCCCACGTAAAACTGCAAAGATTCTGCAGAAACACGTGAGATTTCTAAGGAGGAGGGTGTACAGATCCTGTCAATGAGAACACAAACAGGGGCCCGAGTGTATGGGTAAGGTGTTCAGCTGCACAAGCAGTAGGCGCACAGCAGCGTCCACTTCAGAGAGAAGTTGGTGGTTGTTCTTTGTTGAGAGAAAATGGAATAATAAGTTTTCCCATCAATTCTTGTCAAAAGAATTGGCTGGACATCCTTTTTCGCCCTGATTGCTCTTAGGTCTGGGCTGCCTCGGCTGCCCCACGGCGCCACTTGAGCCGGCGTCGCTTCTGTTTTTGTTAGTTTTTTGGAGGATCTTCCCTCTCTGTTCAGCTTTTCTTGCTCTGGTGGCGTCTGCATGTGCCTTCAGAACGCCTCAGCGCCCTCCCCTGACCCCTGCCGGCAGCTCTGGTCCTCCCGCGGGTTCCAACGGCCGTCGGTGTTGACTCGCTGCCTGATGCCGCCCGAGGGGCTTCTCCGGTTTGGATGACGCGTATAGTGGCGCGTACAGGCTGTTGCAGGTAGGGCCTCTCATCAGGGGAAGGCCTAGTGTTTCCTCAGGCTCATCCTAAGTGGTCTTTGGGATAGGTTGCTGTAGCAGGTCGAGGCCTCAAACTGTATCTGTATCTTTTGGGTCCCGCAGTAGCAGCCAGCAATCCCACAGGAGCCTTTCACGTGCTCAGGGCGGAGGAGGAGGGGGGGGGGTTAGGCTGGGGAGGCTTTGTTTTGATGTTTGTATCTACCAGAGATGTCAGACATTTACACTGTAGAGAAGCTTGTTGCGTTTCGATACAATGGCAGAACACCAGAGTGGCGCGTGCGATGGCAGGGCTATGGCCCTAAGGATGATACCTGGGAATCGCGTAAGAATCTACTCATGGATAGCAGCTTCGCCTTCAAACACCAAATGGAAGAAATGGAAAGACAATACTTAGCCAAGCGAGCACAGAAAAAAACGTTAGGGGGAAACAACCGAACAAATACAACAAGAAACAGAGTACCAGATCAAAGTGCCTCTCCTACGAGTCCTGTTCAAGAACATGAAACGGAGAGTGGCCAGGATAGCAGCAGCAGCAGCATCAGCAGCAGCAGCTGCAATGTTTGCAGCAGCAGCAGCTCGGAGTTCAGTTGCCCACAGCAGAGCAGCAGCAGCAGTAGTAGTAGTAGTAGCAGCAGCAGCAGTGGGGAGGACTCCGAAACGGATTCAGATAGCTCTATCCGGCGTCCTCGTACCTCAGCATCACGGCTTCCTAAGAGGCGTAACCGTACAAAGCCCATACGCACGAGGCGGCGGTGTATAGACAGCATGCTGCAGGGAGGGAGAGGGCGGGGCTCTTTGCCTCGTCATACTGCAGATCCTGGACTACCAGCGACTCCATCTACTGATCAGGAAACTGAAAACCCCCCTATATCCCCTTGGGGTGGGAAGGTAAGGGGGGGTGCTCCCTCCTCTCACCCCGAGTGCCCCCAAGAGGGGCCCCCAGATGCTTCAAGTGAGACATCAAAACTGAGGGGCCGTAGGGGGCCCCCCTCTCCCTCTAAGAAGAATGGAAGGGCGGGCAAGGGAAGGAAATACAAACGCTTAAGACTAGTGGGGAAAGACGGGGGAGGGCCCCCCGGATCGGATGTGTCGGGGCCCCCTTCGAGTTCGTGGAAGTCTTCCTCTGAAACGGAAACAGCAGGGGCAACTCCTGCTGAGCCTACTGGGTTCACAGTAAACGAACCAAGTGATGAGGAATTGGGCCCCCCTTTCTTGCAGGGGGCCCCTTTGCAAAACGTTCGGGGGTTTGGAGGCCCTCCGGAGCAGAGCATGCAGCAGCAATATACCTGGGATCCTCCTCCAGGGGAGGGACCCCCTGTATCGTCTTCGTTGTTTATATCTCCTGTTTCTTACAACACTCCAGCGGGGGAGGTGACGCCTCCCGAGGCCGCTGAAGATGCTTCACGGTTCTGTCGGGAGGGTGGATGGGCCCCTGGGGGGGGACCAGGTGCTGGAGGGCCCCCCAACGCCTTACAACCAGCATGCATGCCTTACAGAGATGATGCTGCTATGAGGGCCCCTCCTTCTTCTTGGGGATTGAGTGGGGGTTATCAGGGACCCCTGGCAACGCCCGCAGCAGAAGGGCCGCCGGCGCCCCCCCCGGAGGGCTCTGTAGTGGCGCAGAGCCCCGTGGCTTCCTCATACTACAAAGGAGGAGGGGCGTGCATGCAGGGGCCCTCTCCCCTACTGGTTTCACCATCTGGGGAAGGCTGGGGGGCCCCCAGCACCGAGGCATACACACCCTCTGCAGGGTGTATAACAGAGACGCCGCCGGGGCCCCCACCTGTAGGGATGAGTGCCTCGGTAGCAAAGGATAGTCCGTGGGGCCCTGAACAGAAGGTGAAGCGGCCGCTGAGTCTATGGAAGACCAGCGCCTTAGGTTTCTCTGGGGGTCTAGTAAACAAATACCCTTGTGAGAATCTATTTCCGGGGAGGGTGAAAGTGTTGAAGATTGTACGGGGTGAGGCGACGACGGAGGGTGGTGTTCGTGGTGGGGTTGTTCACTATGTGATTGCTGCTGCTCCAGGTGCTGCAGCAGACCCCAGCAGAAACTTGTACGGCACCTGCTCTATCGCAGAGGCCCGCCGCTTCTGCCCGGGGGCCCTATGCGATTACTTGTTGAGGAAGGCATTGTTTAAGAATGGGGACAAACAGACACACATGCAGAGCCAAAGCATGCAATTGAGGGGGCCCACTGAACAGCAACAAACCCCCTCCCCGTGGGGGCCCCCTCCACCCGAACCCACAAATCTTCTAGACACTGCGGCAAACACCCAGGATTTCATACACAACGGCAGCACGAATGCAAGCATCTGCAGCAGCAACGGGACCAGAAACGGCATCAGCAACTGCAACAGCAACTGCAGCAGTAACTGCAGCAGCAACTATAGCAGCAACTACAGCAGCAACTATAGCAGCAACTGCAGCAGCAACTGCAACGGATTCAAAGACGGTGTTGTGCCGATGCAGGAGATCGTTGAGTTCAACCAAAGCTAGAGCTGCCTGTAATCACATCGCGCCAGTCGTAGCGAACCAGTCGCTGCTGCTGCTGCTGCTGTTGCTGCTGATACTGGCTATGGAAAATGGGCCTTGTGGGTTCCTTTGTGTCGTTCTACATCCCTCAGGCCTCACGAAGTGTACAGACACAACATGAAAACATCTTTTTTGTGCGCAACGAAGCTGGCCTCCTCTTTCTTGGCCATTTCCTCCCTTTGTAAGACATCTGTGTACATCTGGTGTAGCAGCACTGAGTTGTTGGGGGGAGAGGCTTCAGGGGGGCTGGGTGCTAGTAGCAGCAGCGGCAGCAGCAGGAACGTTGCGGTGTCTGAGGATTAATAAACCTCCTGCAGCCTTTGATTAGGGCAGACACTGTGCAGAGAGAACCCTAAGGCCTCAGTGTAGTATTATCTGCTGCTGCTTCCCTCTCCCGATGTTATTTGGCTAGTTGCTGCGCCGTCTTCCGCGCAGTCACAGCTAGTAGCCATGATGGGGCCCAGGTAGCTAGCTAGCCAGCTAGCTAGCTACCACGACAGCTTGAGTTTAGTGCAGCTAGGAGGTGGCGTTTCATCCTAGCAGGCCCTCGAAGCGTATGCAGAAAACGTATAGGATATAATTTTATAAAAATATATGATGTGGCGCGGTTCGGTTAGAAGTTTATGCTGGTAGAGAGAGAGAGAGATGTGTAGGGGCGTTTTTTGTCCCCCATAGAACTGAGGCTTAACGACAGCCTCAACAGGCTTCATCCCTCTCTATGTATAACACCTAACATACACGATTTACATACAAGATGAACGGAACTCACGGAAACACAGAACAACAGGGACACAGGCCACACACAGCCCCCGCATATCCGATGTAGCATCACGCAAACATAGCAGCACCCAGCAGGGGCGCCACCGAATTTATTAAGGTTTAGGGTTTTGGCAGACACAAACTAGCGTGAGACGGACAGCCAGCTAGACAGCCATATCCCTACCCCCCTACCTACGATCAAGCATTCATCTACCCCAGAGCAAGTGTACAGACAGCTGGGATGTCTTCTTGTTCATTGTACACAACGGCAAACAGAATATAAATGCAGACATACAGCAGCCATACAACCTTGAGCATCAGCCTCCCTTCCCCCTGCCTCCCCGTCTCTCATTTTCTGTCTCCTTTCTCCTGTCTTATGACAAGCACCTAGAGGCAGAGGAGACGTTAGGGGCCATGGGGTATGGGGGCGATATTCCCAGCGAGCCTTGCCCGCAAACCCTAAACCCTAAACCCTAGATCCTAAACCCTCTCAAGGCCGTTTTGTGTACGAGCTGCAAGGAGGGCAGTTTCAAAAGAAGACGAGGGCTCCAATGCGCAGCAAGGCCGCTGATGCTAGGCTGCTGCTATGCTGCTGCTACAGGTGGGTTAGCGTTGCAGTAACTGCTGCTTGCTGCTGCTTGCTGCTGCTTGCTGCTGCTTGAAGCTCACCCTCACAAGCCAGCAAGTAATAAACAGCTCAAAATAATAAACAGCTCCGAAGTAGTAGTAGTAGACAGGTCCAAATTAATAATAATAATAATAATAAACAATCAGAAAAGAATGAAAAGACAGAAAATGAAAAGAAATCATCAATCCTCGTACGTCTCCGCTGAGGCAGCCATTTGCAATTCTGTACAGACACACAAACACAGACAGCAAACACACGCATACACATACTAATGCTGTCTTCTACCCCACAGAAGCAGCAGCAACAACTGCAACGACAGCAGCAGCAGGAACAAAAAGCTTATCAGCAATGCATGCAACGCGAAATGGCTACTTGCTGTCGCTGCAACGCTGTTGCTGCTGCTGCAGAAGTGCTGCTGCTGCTGCAGAAGTGCTGCTGCTGCTGCTGTTGCTGTTGCTGTTGCTGTTTGCTGTTTAGGGTTTAGGGTTTACCCTTGAGGGGGACTTGTTGCATCCAGCAGAATATTCTTTCAGCTCCTCCCACGTGCAGGGGCCCCCCTAGGGTGTCATGCCAGTGGGGGGCCCTCAGGGGCCCACAGCTGTGTTGGGGGCAGCTGCTCGAGGGGCCCTGTACAACACAGAATGAGGGAGACATGAGGAGAGGATTCCAACTCATGCTAGCAGCAGAAGCAAGCGGCACTGATCGCTGCAATCCGTTGAGGTAACCTCCCGACGGCTGTACAGCGCATGCAGCACCTAACTGACAGACACAGGGGACGTGCTGTCCATGCTGCTGCTGCTGTTGCTGCTGCGGCTGCTGTACCTGCACCTGCTGCACCTGGGGAGGCTGCTGTTGCTGCTGCTGCTGTTGTTGCTGTTGCTGCTGTTGCAGGTGACGATGTAGCAGCTCGGCGTTGGGGTGATGCTGACAGAGACAGGGCGCCACCGAAGAAGGAGAAAAAGGATATATAGAAGGGCTGTGCTGAATAGAAACATCGCAGGCGTTCTGTGCAAAGCCGGGGAAGGGGGTAGGTGCCGGGGTGGGGGCCCCCCCAATCTGCTGCAGTCGCCCCGGCACTGCAGCACCTAAAGAGCCCCAGCTGCTGCATGCAGGGCCGCAAGGCGGCAGCTGCAGCGGGGGCCCCAGAGCCCACGAAGCATCTTCTGCTGAGAGAGTGTCTCCTACAGAAGGAGACGGCGAGGTGCCTATACACCACACGGGGGCATCGGTGGGGGGAGCAGCTCCTAGAGCAGCTTCTGAAACCCTTATCTTCCCAGGACCTGCAGCAGCAGCAGCAGCAGCTGCTGCTGCTGCTCCCTTGCTGCCGTTTAGTGTTGTGGGGTACGGCAGGTTACCCTGAGCTGTACAGACACTCGAAGGAGGAGCCTCTACGCCTTCACGAGACAGGCGAAAACCGCGAAGCACACGCGCTCCCCCAGTCTCCTGCTGCTGTGCTTGTTGCTGTTGCTGAAGCGGCTGCTGCTGCTGCTGTTGAGCAGCCGCTGATGACTTCGACGGACGGACAGACCCTGTGCGTCGATGCCTCTGCTGCTGTGAGCCTCCCTCTTGCTGCTGCTGCTGCTGCTGCTGCTGCTGCTTCAGCACCTTCCTGGTCCCTCCAGACTTCTTGCGCGAGTGTACTGATTCCACTAAAGCGGAGTTTTGAAGGAGGTTGTTGGCTTCCTGGGGTTCGTCTTGCTGCTGCTGCTGCTGCTGCTGTTTTTGCTGTTGCTGCTTCTGCCGATGCTGCTCGTGCTGCTGCTGGTGCTGCTGCTGCTGCTGCGATTGCTGTTCGGGGGAGAGAGCCCCTACTGAATTGTTGCCTGTCTGGGCTGCGTGTTGCTGGCGGTCTGTTGTGTGTTTGAATTTGAGTCGCTGCAGTGCTAGTCTGATTTGTTTATCTGTCTCCTCAGCTGTCTCCTTTTTGCTGTCTCCTTTTGTGCGGGGGGCAGCTGCTGTCTCCTCCTCCCGTGTTGTGCTGCAGCCCTGAGCAGCTGCTGTCTCCGACAGCCTTGCAGCTTTAACGCTCTGTGCTTCAGCAGCACCTGACCCGCCCCCTCCAGCAGGGGGGGTGTCTAGTTCTTCTTCAGTTGCTGTTGTTGTCTCCTTCGATCCTGTCCCCTGATTCTGAGACCCTAGCAGAAAGGCGATGTTCTTCCGAGCCAACTGGCTGTGCATACACCCCAACACAGCAAACACACACAACGCAACACCGACACCCCCTACATCCCTTGCCAGCGCCCCCTCCTCCCACCCTCTATGCAGCTCTAGCTGTATGTAGCTAGCTGCCTATATAGATATCTGACTAGCTAGCTAGCTGCGTAGGTGGCTGTCTAGCTGGCTGCCTGGCTAGCTGCCAAGCTGCTCCCTAGCAAGGTAACTAGCATGCAAGCAAGCAAGATGGCTAGCTAGCTGCCTAGCTAGCTGCTTAGCTAGCTGTCTCGTTAGGTAGCAATCAAACAAACAAGCAAGCTAGCTAGCTGGCTAGCCAACTAGCTAGCCAGCTAGCTGGTGAGGCTCAGCTGAAGCAGCAGTGAGCTGCATCCGGCAGCGAGGACCTCAGGTATGAAGGTACCGAGGGCCGGAGGAGACAGGAGACACCCAACAGGCCGCGGCCCTGAGCAAAGAAGCTGCTACGCGCTCTGTCTGTCTGCTCGTGCAGCTCCTCCCAAATCCTCACCCTTCGCATCCATTTGCCTATGCAATTATATGTACATTTGCATGCATATTCATATATGCATGCATGCATACCTGTATATCTATATATCCATATATCTATATAGATATATAGATATATAGATATATAGATATATATCTATTTATCTATATATCTATATATCTACATATATAGATATACAGATATATAGATATTAGATAATATCATATGCGCATGCATATGTATACACCTACATATATATATATATATATATATATATATATATATATATATATATATATATATATATATATATATATATATATATATATAAAGCTTACGTAGATATGTAATACGGTTGATGCGACGCAAGTAACCCTAGTCTGCATGCATATACATTTCATCTAACCACCCCCATATCTATATCTCTACCTATCTGCATATCTATCTACATACATAATACGTAGATAGATAGATAGATAGCGAGGTACAGATCAATAAGTATATATATATATATATATATATATATATATATATATATATATATATAACCTCGCGATAATAGATATATGGACATAGAGACATATATACAGACAGGCATATATAGATGTACAGATACGCGGTACGCCTAATGCCTCTGTATACGCCAAGGCCAGATAACACTTCAGCAATATCCCCAGAATTTTGTCGGGCTTCATCTGAGGTATGTTGGTATGTCTGCCTTTGGGGTGTCTGTACAGCCTGCCTAGTAGTCCCTGTGTTTGTGCTTTACTCCTGTTTCTCGCGAATGTGCATGCATTCGCGGGGTGTATGTACACCTCAGAGCCGCCACCACCTCCAGGAGAGAGCTAGGAGCTGAGGGCGGATGGGGCTGCATGCAATGGGTTTATTATGAGGAATAAGAGAGAAGCAACAATAAAAACAAAACAATAATAACAACAACAAGACATAGGCTTACGTCTTAGGACGCAGCTCGTGCACGCCGTGCGCATGTCGACAAACTTCCCTCGAAGGACAACTACCAGCCAACCATAGTTGGCAAAGCTCAGTCTAAACAAAGCAGACACAACAAGGAGACACACTTAATTCTATATAAACAGCAAAGACACCGTGGGCCTTAAGAAATGTACTCGCATACATATATATATATATATATATACATATATATATATATATATATATATATATATATATATATATATATATATGCAGATAGAGATACATAGATATATAGACAGGTAGATAGATAGATAGTTATGCTTGCAAGCAGGAAGAACAACATCAAGACAGACAGCAAGCAGAAGACAGCAGACAGATAACAACAAGAATATTATCGAGAGGCAGGAGACAGGAGACAGGTAGTAGAAAGGCAGCCACTAACAGCCCCGAGACAGCAGAAAGGAGGCAAAGCAACGAAAACAACATTCAGAGACACAAGAGACAGGAGACAGCAACACCAACGTTACAAGAAACAGAGACAGAAGATAACAGACAGCATAAGTAGTATTTAGACACAGGAGACAGCGCGAGGAGACGCAGAAAGCCCAGCTAGCAACCAACTACTCACAGCCTCCACTAAATGCAAATATATGCATATATATATATATATATATATATATATATATATATATATATATATATATATATAGAAAAGCCCTCACTTTGTAATAGCCCGTGGTATGCCTCAACTCCTCCGCCCCGTGAGCAAAATTGCAGTCGTCGTTGGTGCATTCACCCTGAAAGATGTAAATTCAAAAGCCTTCAGGTGTACATGCATCTTAAATAACTGTATATACACCCCAAACAACTACTGTGCATACCCATACACCCCAAACAACTTTACATACCCATATACCTGAAACAACTGTTGTTTATGGGCCTCAAACAAGTGTACATACACCCCAACCAGCCAACTGTACATCCACCCCAGCCAAGTGTACATACACCCCAGCCAACTGTACATACACCCTAACCATCTGCTTATCCACCCTAAACAAGTGTATATACACCCCAACCAAGTGCGCATACACCACAACTCCGAAATGTCCAATGAGCGTGCGGTGTACATGTACACCTCCACTTCAAGTCTCGTTAACAAGAGTTGTACATACACCCCAACACAGGGTATCCCACGAAGTAGTTTTGCTTATCGGTCTCTCTTCTTTCTCTTCGAAGTAGCTGAAGGAAAGAGACAGAGAGCAAACAACCATCCAAACACCACAAAGCCTTGACAGACCCGCTTGAAGGCATCACAAAGCTTTGTCTTGTAGAGAGGCAACCACGGACGAAGCTGCTCGGGTGTATGTGCATAGTTGCACAAATCGCCATGACGGCAACAACCCTCAGCTATCCAAGGACACATCTTTATCCTGCGATAAACAAAAACAAACAAACAAATATACAAATATATAATACAACAAACAACATTATATATTGATTTAATACATAAAACAACAAATAATACTACAAATAACACTATAAATAATACAACAAATAATATAATACTAATAATAATATAATTAAAATAATATAATAATAATACAACAATATAATAATATACGGTATGTGTATAGTAAAACAAATAATACAACAAACAGTATAACAAATAATACATAATATTATAATACAAGACAATACAACAAATAATAATAAACAAATACAACAAAGAAGGTGAAGACAACTACAACAAATAAAACACATCCTATACCTAACCCCATCGTCTCCCTCCCTCCCTCCTTCTTGCATGCTTTCAGAGACAAGAAATGCACAGATATAATTCAACATAAACCAAAAGACTGGTGGACGGTCAACCCCCCTCCCCTGTTTGCAGTGTCGATACACCCCAAACGCCACGAGGTTTGTTTTAACAGCGGCAACCATATAACAACTACTCGCTGCATGCAGCAGCAGCAGCAGCAGCAACAGCAACAGCAGCAGCATGTGGGTGGGGTCCCTGTGATACTACTAAGTAAACATGCAAGAGACTGGAGACGCATGCAAGACAGGAATCGGGATCGACTACCTAAAAAAGCGATCCCAGGCGAGACGGACGCTTCCTCTGCCAGGCCCCCCCATCTTTCGCTTGGATACGGTTCTTGGCTTCTCTTCTGTTTGCTGTTGCTGCTGCTGCTGCTGCTGCTGCTGCTGTTGCTGCTGCTGTTGCTGTTGCTGTTGCGAAGGTGACAGACCCCCCTCTGGCTGGTCCTTTGGGCCCCCCCTTTCTTTGGGGGGCAGGCCGCCTTTGATGGGCTCCATGACTAGCTGAAAACAGGGGGAAGGGAGGCTATATGGCTAGCTGGCTAGCTGTTTATTTGGCTAGCTGGCTAGCTAGCTCACTGGCTAGCCAGCTCGAGGCTGTGAAGAGGAGGCCCGAGGAAGGAGAGGACTTGTACGAGCCATGAAACACCTTGGAGATTGATAAAACAATGAAAAGTATGTCTTAGGGGCTGCGTTGCATGCACAACACGAGACGGCAGACACCTGGCCCCTCAGCTGCAGGCTAGTGGGGGCTTTGAGGGTGTTTATCAGACAATTTTTGGGGTGTCTGTACACCTCAAGGCCACCAAAAGAAGATTCAAAAGCAGCGAAGAGCTGCGGGGTTGTCTAAATGCCGCTCAGAATGTATAGGGGAGCGAGACCAGTGAAGGCGACCAGCACGAGTCTGTCTTTTGTTTGTTTTTGATGCGGGTCTGCCAGTATATGGGGATTAAATGGGTTTAATAGAACTGGAATGTGTATTCAAATACTTTGTAATACTTTATAAAGAAGAACGAACGAAAAAGAGCGAAAAATATAAATGCAAGGAACAGCAGTCTAGGCCTTCCCTCCCCCACGAGACTGTTTCCCCTACCCCCCAGCCTCTGGACAGACACCCAAATAATTTTTATGGGCCTCCAGAGGATTAATTTATTTAATATTTGTTGAGACTCAATAAAAAATCAACTTTATAAATATAAAACTGCTCGTATAATTGATAAATGACAGAGAGAGAGATGTACGCGGGGGCCAGCAGCGACTCGTGGAGGGGGAACACCAGCAGGCGTGGGGCTCTCCCGATGCGATATATTTTCGGCTTTCTCAACTGTTTCTTATCTTTCTTCTTTTTTAAATTAAATGAAAATGAATAGAAGAGAAAATTTCATTTATTTTAAGGTGTCTTGATGCCTATTTAATACACCTCAAAGCAACATCCTCACTATCAACTGTATGTACACCCGACGGTCAACTAGCAGACCTGCACGCCTCATAAGACCATCAGGGCTTCTCAGTCTCGTCTTTGTTTGTTTTTGCTTTATTATGTTTTATTATTATGAGTGGAAGCCACAATTCAAAAGCAACAAAGCCTACTGGCCTTATATATTCCCTTAACCCCGATCATTGCTTCAGCAACAAGGCAGTTTGGTATTGGTTGGAGTGTTGTTTTTCTGTTTCTTCGTAGCTTCTTCCTGTCTGTACACTCCAAATTAGGTGATTAGAACATATAAACCTTGAATACGCATCTTCTTTAATCCTGAGGAAGTAAACAGACAGAGGTAGATGACTGCAACAGTTTCTTATTATTGCCGCTACTGCAGACAAGACAATATCTACAAACAAATAAAATTTATAAACATTCTAGTTGTAGTATTATTCGAGGCCAGACGAGACGAGCTGTCTATTGAGGCCCCCCCATATAACTCACCTGTATAGCAAATGCTCCTTCAACACCTCTTGCAGTTCCATCGCCTCTGCAGATTCTGTTTGCTGTACTGTCGATACACCCGAAGGCATCTAAGCCATGCTCATGTTGTTATGTTGCCAGCCCCTATGCAGTGTATGTACAGCTCAGGTCAAAGTAGAAAAGCTCAACAGAGGCTTTGTTGCTCTCTAGTGTACATACACCAGAAAGGTGACAGGTAGAGGGTGTCGACATGCTTGTAGTTTGGGGCTGGATGTGCATGCAACAGCCTCTCCTTGTGCTTCACCTGAGGAGGGAAGGGTAGCTTTAATAGAAATGGTAAAAGACAATGAAATAGGTATATATATATATATATATGTATATATATATATATATATATATATATATATATATATATATAATATAAGACAGTTTATCTTAAACTACTTAACCCTTCGGGTGTACAGACATAAACATACAAAAAATCAAAGATGAGGCAGAGAGGCGTTGCATGCGCTGTCTGTCTCCTCCTTCAGAAACTTTGCAGCTCTACAAGTGTTTGTCTGCTTGATGCTTTCTAGGGTTTAGGGTTTAGGGTCTAGGGTTTAGGGTCTAGGGTCTAGGGTCTAGGGTTTAGGGTTTCCCCTGGGCTTGTCAGCTCAGCAGGAAATGGATTTGAGGCATTATTAATGCAAATCAATAATCTAAAAAAGATTTAATATATTTAAATATATTAAATATGATGATAGAGGGATGTATTTGAGGTGTAAGGAATAGATATTCTATATAATAGTATATATATATATATATACATATATATATATATATATATATATATATATATATATATATATATATATATATATATATATATATAATAAAGCAAATTAGTAATCTGAGATGCAGCAAAAAGAGAGAAAGACGTTTTTATTATGGTGCAGCAACTGTTGGATTAGTGAGGTGTACATACAGCTGAGGTCCCTCTATTTATTTTCTTTGTTTGTCTAAAGTGTTTGATTATAAACAAACCTAATTAACAAACAAACACCACATCTTCTTTTTATTTAGCGTTTAGGGCTTAGGGTTTGGGGAAGGAGACGAACGATGTTTCTTTAAAAGGAGACAGTACGATATATTCTCTCTCTCTCTCTCTCTCTTTC
>OY986947.1:1117831-1120331 GCA_963920595.1 Eimeria praecox | reverse complement strand
GCTGCTGCTGCTGCTGCGGCGGCGGCGGCGGTGGCGGTTGGTGAATGCAGTTAAGGGCTTGCTGATGAGTTGCTTTGGATGCCGCTGCTCGTGCGGGTTGCCTGCTGCTGCTGCTGCTGCAGCAGCAGCAGCAGCAGCTGCTGCTGCTGCAGCTGTTGCTGCAGTGCTTGCTGCTGTGTGTCTTGTGCTGCTGCAGGGCCTCAGCAGCGGCAGCAGTGGCGCATGGATGATGTGGAAGGGGATATACCAAGGGGGTCCCTGGGGGCCCCCAACGACCGATTCAAAGTAATCGATTTTCTTCATTGTTGTTGCTGCTGTTGCTGCTGTTGCTGCTGCTGCAGCTGCTGTTGCTGCTGCCGTTGCTGCTGCTCTCTCTACACAGTCGCAGCTATATTTGCTGCTGCTGCTGCTGCTGCTGCTGTTGTTGCGTAGGAGTTGGTTGACTCTATTGACTGGAGCCGAGAATATCCAACCTTAGAAGACAAAAACCACTACAAGAGGTATGCCACCTACTGCTGCTGCTGCTGTTGCTGCTGCTGCTGCTGTTGCTGCTGCTGCTGCTGCTGCAGTTGCTGCTGCTGCTGCTGCAGTTGCTGCTGCTGCTGCTGCTGTGCTCAGTTATGCAATAGCTAACAGTAGATGGTCTTGTCCTGTCGTGTCGCGTGATACAGCGGCATATACAGCTAGCGAGCCCTGTAGCTAGCTACACAGCTCTCCATGTGGCTAGCTAGCTAGCTAGCTAGCTAGCTAGCCTGATAGCTAGCTAGCTACCTGATGCCTGATAGCTAGCTGTGTCTTCTTGCTATACGTTTGTGAGTTGGGTATGGTGATGTGTTTTGTCGTGGGTGTGTTGGAGCTGCCTATACACCTGAGCTTTGCTTCTACATCTATTCTACAATCCTAACTACAGCTCCAACTCCTGCTGCTGCTGCTGCAGCACCTCCTCCTCTCCCTGCTGCTGCTGCTGCTGCTGCTACTACTACTACTGTTGCTGCTGGTCTTCCCCCTGTCCTCCCCCTCCTCCTGATCCTTCTTTTCCTGCTTCTGCTGCTGCCTCTGCTGCTGCTGCTTCTGCTGCTTCTGCTGCTGCTGCTGCTGCTTCTGCTGCTGCTGCTGCTGCTGCTGCTGTATCTGTTTCTGTTTATTTATTTCAGGACATACTACGAGACAGGTTTATCTGCACCGAATCGTGTGAGTGATAGCTACTTTGACTCTCAGTTTATTGGTGGTGTTGATGCTGCTGCCTATGCAGCAAATGCGGGGAGTTGTTTTACGTGGGAGTTATCTTGGGTTCCGTGGCTTTCGAAAGGATATTATAGAGGAGCACAGCCAATTAAGAGCGAGTTCTTCGCACTGGGAGGAGTCGATCCCATGCAGGTAATGATGATAGAGCGATACTGATGAGGCTGGTGCTGCTGCTGCTGATGCTGATGCTGATGCTGTTGGTGTTGTGTTGCTGCTGTTGCTGCTGATGCTGATGCTGTTGGTGTTGTGTTGCTGCTGTTGCTGCTGATGCTGATGCTGTTGGTGTTGTGTTGCTGCTGCTGCTGATGCTGTTGGTGTTGTGTTGCTGCTGTTCGTGTTGCTGCTGTTCGTGCTGCTGTTGGTGTTGCTGCTGTTGGTGTTGCTGCTGTTCGTGTTGCTGTTGTTGCTGCTTATGGTGATGATGATGATGAGGAGGAGGAGGAGAGTGAGGATTCTGTTGCTTCAAGTTTGTTGTTGATGCTGCTGTTGATGAGGTTGCTGATAGTGCTGCTGCTGCTGCTGCTGTTTTTTCTGCTGCTGCTGCTGTTTTTTCTGCTGCTGCTGCTGCTGCTGGTGCTATTGCTGCTGTGATATATATATATATATATATATATATATATATATATATATATATATATATATATATATATAGCATTTTGTGTTTTGTTTGTGTGTATAGTTATGGTTTTATCCTGATGGAGCGGCGGGGGCTTTGCCTGGTTTTGTTTCTGTTAAATTAGTGACGAGGCCAGGATGGTGTATTCCCTTCCCAATTATATTTTGGGTCTCTGGCGCCCCAGCCTTACCCCTCTCGCAGCAGCAGAAGCAGCAGCTGCAGCAGCTACAGCAGCAGCAGCAGCAGCAGCAGCAGGAAGAAAAGCAGAAACAGCAGCAGCAGCAGCAGCAGCAAAGGGGGAGGAAGAGAAAGAAGCAGCAGCAGCAACAGCAACAGCAGCAGCAGCAGCAGCAGCTGCTGCAAGGCGTAAACAACATCTTATCAGGGCTTTCTGTATCTACTGCTCTTCGTTATTCTTCTCCCTCCAAAGTTAGTGTGGGGCCTGTGTGGAGAGAAACCAAAGAATGTGTTGCTTATTGTAATAGCTTCTGCAGGTAAGATAAACCCTCTCTATATCTATATCTATATCTATATCTATATCTATATCTATATCTATATCTATATCTATATCTATATCTATATCTATATCTATATATCTATATCTATATCTATATCTATATCTATATCTATATCTATATC
>OY986947.1:1095331-1115331 GCA_963920595.1 Eimeria praecox | reverse complement strand
TTTATTGGTTTATTATTATAATAATATATTTATTATTATTATTATTACTTTATCTATCTCTACATTCTATACAGCGAATCAACAGACAGTCGTGTGTGTCTCCCTCCTTTCTTTTTCTTTCTCTCTCTGTTTTCTGTTCTTAAACATTTGTGTTTACTTTTGTTTGTTTCTCTGCTATATCTACACTTTTGTGTTTATATTTGTGTTATTATTGCTATTCTATTCGTCTTTCTATATCTTTTAAACTTGTGTTTTATTTTTCTGTTTGTTTCTGTTGCTGCCTACATCTCGGGTGTACGTACATTCACCTCCTCATCATCATTTTGAAAAATTTGATTTTTTCATGTAATTAAAATTAAATTAAATTTTATATTTGTCAAAATTTTAAATAAATTCAAAAGCCAATAAACGCCAAAGGCCTACAGCAGGCGCTGCTGCTGCTGCTGCAGCAGCAGCAGCAGCAGCAGCAGCAACATAGCTGCTGCTGCTGCTTTCATCCCCGCATTTTCTTCTCATAACACACCTAAATAAATATATTTCTAAATTTATTTCTATATATTGCTTGAGGCGGCATGTGAGTACATACATTTTAAAGTATAATTATCTATTTCTTCATCGGCTGCGTTTGTTATCTTTGCTTTACAGCGAAGATGTTCTTCGCTGTTTCGGTTTTGTCTATAAACATGTATCTAAGAACATCCATCCCTATATATATATATATATATATATGTATATATATATATATATATATAATATCAAACACATACAATATATATTTTATATATTATATGTATTATACACATTCTATACATATATATATATATATAGATAGATAGAAATATATTATTTTTCTGGATTATGATTACGAAGGTATATTTCCTATAATGAAGGTGTGTTGTTTAGCTTGTGACTCCCCCCCCACAACATATAAGAGATCTAGCTGAGTATACAGCAGTTAAGAACGAAACAACAGCAGCAGCAAGAGACAAGATAGCTACAACGATAACACCTGTTCCTCTCTCCATAACAATAAATAATTGTGAATAGTTTGTATTTTGTAGGGGATCATCAAGTACAGAAACATAGATATGACTGAATAGAAACATAGTTATTATAGATAAAGCACAACCAACACCAAATAAAACAACCATCAATATATTACAGATCTTCGTACAACAACAAGCTCGCACATTCATTAATATCGCCCCTCCTATTGTCAATACAACCCAAAGAACAGTTAGAGCCGGGGTAGGGGGAACGCCTCCTCCCCCTGCACCTAAGAGAGCGCTGATAGCAGCAAACAGACCCATACCTTGAACCATCCTGAAAATATCAGTAAACACACACACACAAATAAATAATTATACAAGTATTAAGATATACTTATATTTAGAAATATAGACAGTAGTATATTATATATATATATATATATATATATATTTATATTTATATTTATATTTATATATAAACAGTATTACAATGCTACTGGTGTAATACAAAGACGAAATAAGAACTACTAGCATCGATTTCAAACACATCAATACTGTGCCTTAGAGGCTCTTGCTTACTACATACCACCAATATATATATCTATATATATAGATATAGATATAGATATAGATATAGATATAGATATAGATATAGATATATTGATATAGATATATAGATATAGCTATAGATGTAGATATAGATATAGATATATAGATATAGATATAGATATATAGATATAGATACAGATATAGATATATAGATATATAGATATATAGATATAGATATATAGATATCTAACTGCAGCAGCAACAGCAGCAGCAACAGCAGCAGCAACAGCAGCAGCAACAGCGGCAGCAGCAGCATCAGTAGCTTACATGAATGTTCCTGGTACGGATTCGCCGCTGCTGACTCTGGATGCACGAGCGAGGAGGATTCCGGATACGAAGCAGAGAACAGCAGCAGCAAGGAGGCCGCCGCTGTTAAGTTGAGCGAAGAAGACATCACCTGTTTGAGCTACGAATATATCATTTGAATCTGAAGGTAGATCTATTTCTGTATCTGCTGATAGAGGTAATTTATCTAAATATTTACGTAAATATATGCCTGTTACGAATGTAGATACAGCACAATAGGCTGTTTGAATCCAACCAAATATACATAGAGGACACATAAAAATGCCACATACAAATAAACCTAAAGTAACAAACACACTACATGCTGCTGCTAATAGAAGATGAAGCCATCCCATTATTCTTATAGCATTTGCTGCTCCTCCTTGAGAAAGAGCTTCTGTGATAGATTTATCGAAATGCTGTAAGTCATCAACTCCATCACTTATCGTCTCAGCGCCAAGAAATATCATCAAAGCACCTACAGCAAACTCGAAGGCCAACGCCAGAGCCCATATACCCACACCTGGGCCCTTGTAGTTTGGTTTTGTACAACTACAAGCCATTGTGCTGCAGAACTCTGTTCAATGAAAAGATCAGAGAATGCTGCAGCGTTGCAGCGAACGGACTGTGTACACAATCACACTATATAGATCTCCCTGCGGAAACACACTGCGCATGGGGAGTCAACCTCTCATAAAAAGACAAATCTTGATATTCTACAACAAAAGAATTAAATAAAAGACGCAAAATGACTTCTCACAGTGCCTCAAGCCAATCCGCACCCCAGACAACGGACAGCCACAGCCAGCGAACCACCGCCTATGTTCAAGTGCCGCCTCTGAAACTGTTGAATGAAGTCCTTCTTTAAAGCTACGTTTCAAAGCGATCAAACGAATTTATTGAAAACTACACCGAAATAATCATAAAATACACAAATACCAACAGCTTTCTTGTTGTTCGTGCCTCTGCGAATGAACCACCGCATGCCCGGTGTTGTTGACAACCACAGGCGGCCAGCGGATGCGCCCAGCCGCAAGGTTTGTTTCTTTCTTGAAAAACCCCTGCTAATTCGATTCATATAAATATAATATCTTTAATTATTTTAGAAAAAAAACGAAAAATACAGCATATCCATGCCACTGCTGCCGGTTCTGTCTTGAAATACTGAACCAGACGAACCAAAGCGTTCCAACGTGCACATCAGCACTGTTTTTATACACTGCAGAGCCGAGAAAGCTGCGACTGTAGCGTATCTTGTGGTGACATTTTAAAGATTTTATGATCAAATAGACTGTTTAAATTAGCGTTTGACAAATCCAGAAAATGTCGCCGTTCAAAGATATATATTATGTATATATACTCGTCGGCGCCTCGCCTCTAAGGCACACAGTTTCGCTGCACGTGCAAGTCTGGTAGACCTGCTGCTTCCAACCAGTTGATTTAACACAATGTATCCCATTAAAACACCAACTTCTAGAGTATTTGTTGGAGCAATTCTCAAAAGAATTAATTAACTGCAGCGGACGAATCGCTATACATCCGCCCGCACGCCGACCGTAACAGAACAGTGTTAAGTTGCAAAACAGAGAAAGCAGCAACAACAAACTAGCCACAGGGTTATCCCCTGAGATGTTTCTTGCTTTTCTTTATCCCCTTTTAAGGGGAAACCAAGCAGAATATTTAGAGTACTTCGTAGCATCCTTCAACAGCTCATCTATCGTCCTAACGAACACATCCTTATACCCCAACACCTGCCCTGTGGTCACCAGCAACAAGCTGATGAGGCTCAGTAACTCATTTAATATTTTTCTTTCACTAAACAACTGCGACTGAGGATGAAGCAGTTACTTTATTTTGTCTATATATGCCTTACACACACGTATATGCTCTTCACTCTGCTAGTACGGCGAAGAGCAAGTAGCGCGTGATTCTTCCCTCCTCGTCTTAACACAGAGGGTTATATATGTGCATAGATATTCAGAAAAACAATGCAACTGTTTGGAAGCGATAATCCCTCTATCAGGTTTGGTAAATAGCAGAGACGTTTCTGTGAACGTACACCTAAATCCCTATGTATTCTGTTTACCTCAGGTTGTTTTCTTGTTTTTATTAAATATATAAATGCATCATTGTCTATAACAAATGCATAAACAACTACACGAGAGGGAGTAGCGTCCCCTTCCAGTGACTGTTAAGAAAAGTAGAGGAAAGCTGAATTGAATTAAATTCGAGTTATTTGCAACAAGAAGAAGAAACCCCTAACCCTTTCTACTGAGAAAGAGACTGAATATGATTCTGCAAGAAGGTGAGGGCTTCACTCTGCTCGCCAAAATCAGTAACAGCCACACAAGATGCTTTTACGACTCTCCTAGGAGCCCCCTCGCTATCAATACGGCAAAGGCCAGCCCACTGTCCTAATTCTAATCTATCTGCTACTTCAATGAGGGGGATCTTGTGCTCTTTGCACAAACCCTCAACCAGCTTCTTGTATGCAGGCTCCGAGCAACTCTCAGCCAAAAAACAGGCTTGTGCGCGCTTAGAGTCCAATGCCTTAGCCACCTCATGAAGCCCTCGGGCAAGTCCGTCGTGAATCAAAGCATTCTTCAAAACCTGAAGACAAAGATAGAAAAAACAACAACAAGCACCGCGTGCACAACAACCAACTAGTAGAAAGATAGGTATGAATCCTTCACGTAAGGATTCGTCAGTAGCTCAACGAATAAAAAGATAATAACGCTTAATAACAGTAAACACTGAAGATCAATTCATGAATTATATGCAAAACATCCAGAGGCAAATTATAGAAGCTGAGCAACCGATGCGATCTTCATCAAGGAATCCTCGAACACAAGAGCGGCAGCCAGCGCGGTTTAAAAAGTAAACGAGAAGTTTTTTCTTTAATTTTATACTATTTATTACTTCAATATATCTCTCGAAGGTCTGCTAAATGTGAAACCAGCAAAAGGATCCCAAAGACCTTCGATGCAACTACCCCCCCATGAAGGCCGACGGTGATGATGTGGGGGCAGCGGAAACGAAGAATTTGAAAATGTCGAATATTGTGGAAATTATTGAATAATTAGAAACTAAAAGACAAATTAATCATGAAAAAGTGTTTATTTACTCTCTTAATGGCTGTTTTCAGATCCTTGACTCCTTCCTCTTCAACCTCTACAGCAACCTCCTCAGGGGCGCCAGTGCTTTCGATGTCGGACATTTTCGGTTTACTTTTCACGGTCAACTCGAAAAAAGAAATCCGAGCGTCTTCCTCGTGTAAAGCAAATCAAATGCGAATTCCGTTGTAGCAATTCAACGCCGGGATTCTCCTGCTGACGCAGCATCACCCACAGGCCCGCATGCAGGCAGCAAGCAGCCCTTGTCTACTCAGCCCCGCAGTCGCCGCTGTTTGCGAAGCAGCAAAGAGATTTTCCATTTAAAATTGTAAAATAGGAGGCATTCTTAGAGGAGGGAAGCTCATACATTTCCTACAAATCCGATCTGAGTTATCCTTTAAAACCTGCAACAACACCGCCAGTTATATTATGCCTTAGATCACGGCCACCACAGCATATTCTGGTAGAATTCGTAAAGATAACAAAACTTATTTCAGAAGAAGTGCATTTATTCAAACGAGAAAAAGAAATTGTTGGCTTAAACAGAACAATTCTTCTTTTAAAATAGAAACTTCATGGAAGAGAAGCAACAGTATTTACACTAAACCCGCAAGTAGCTGTCTCGTGACTCTCCGTGCGATATTGAGGGATAGAGAAAAGTCTGAGAATTATCAAAAAAAAACAAATATTCAAATTCTTCCAACTCCCCCGCACAGCATATCTTCTGAGGTTCTCCTATACGCGCAGGCGGCGTATGCAGCTTGTATAAATGCATAGAGATAGACATAGAGATATATATAGATATATAGATATATAGATATATAGATATATAGATATATAGATATATAGGTATATAGATATATAGATATATAGATATATAGATATATAGATATACATATACACATACATATAGATATACATATACTTATACATATGCATATACATATACATATATATAGATATATTATATATATAGGTATATAGGTACGTAAGCATATATATATATATATATATATATATATATATATATATGTATATGTATATACATAGGCATAGAAAGGTAAGAAAGCACCTAGAAGAGTGCCTGGATGTGCGCTTGACTCAAACTCTATTTAAAAATAATTTTTTGTAGAAAACACACATTTTATCTTTTTCTTCTCTCTTTACTCTCTTCATACAGAAGGAGTTTGGGTTGATGAGGATCAAATAAAATAAAAGAGAGTGAAGTAGACAGATATATTTTATTATGCATGTTAGCTCCTATAATTAATGAGGCTTCTGTTAACAGCAGCAACAGCTGGGAGCTCAAGACCTAAACCCTAAACCCTAAACCCTAAACCCTAAAGCCAGCTGCAAACTAAAGACCTAAACCCTAAACCCTTAACTTAAAACACTTTAAACAATTTATTCTTTCTTTCTTCTTCGTCTTTAAGCAGCAAGAATGCATGTAAAGGAGTCAAAAGAGGCAGAGTATACACACAACACCTTCAGACACACATTCGACTGTACGTACAGCTCCATATCCTTTCATCTTTTTTTGTTTTTTTCTTTAGTTTAACTATCTTGTCTCTCAGCAGCAGCAACAACAAATAGAATTATCTGTTGCTTTCTATCTAATATGCATATAACAGCTTCATTTTGTTATATATAAACGAAAACCAATTGCAGCAGCATTGCATTGCATGCAGCCCCTCTTGCTTCTCTATATCGAGCAAATGCAGTAGCCATCGAGATAATCATACAAACAGAAGGGTTTAGGGTTTAGGGTTTAGGGTTTAGGGGATTAGGGCACAGGGCTTTAAGGGTTAGGGTTTAGCGTTTAGGGATGAAAGTTTAGATGAAAAACTAACACGACAGTCGAGCTGCTATGTGAAAAGCTCTCTCTCTTTCTCTGTCTATCTCTGTATATATATATATATATATATATATATATATATATATATATATATATATATATAAATGCATGTATGTACGGATGCATGCATGTACGGAAGCATGTATGTGTGCGCGAGTGCTCTTCTCTTGTTCTGTCGTTCTGATGTATTAAATCCACTTATTTATTTAATTACTTGTTTTATTTATCTATTTATTTATTTATTTATATATTCTCTGCTTTGTTTGTTGCTTGTTGAATAGCTCTCTAGGACTTAAACAGTAAAGACAAATGCCTTAGTCTCTTTAAGAAGAAATAGCGTAGGCAGAGAAACAAAGAAAGAAACACTAAAAACATCAAATCTCTCGAAATTTGTGTTTCTTAACAAATTCAACTTGTAAATAAATTTATATTTGTTAACAAATATAATTTGTATTTCTTTGCATATTACTAACAGAAGAAAAATATAATAATAAAATAAAAAATATATATCACCTTCGGCAACACCCGTCATAGAAGTGTCTGCTTCAGCCCCCACACAGCAGCTGGCTGTGGCTAGCTGTGGCTAGCCATGGCTAGCTGTGGCTAGCTGTGGCTAGCCATGGCTAGCTGTGGCTAGCTGGTGACAGTTCTTAGGGGGGATAATTAGATAATTATTTTTCTTAAGGTTCTTCTTCTTTGATTTGCTTTTCAGAGGATAGCCCTCAGAATTTTGTCTCTTGAATATTTTTCTAAATTGTGTTTCAATTGTTGTTTTTATTTGCTATTAAAGAAGCTGTTTTAATTAAATTATATTATTTAATTTATTTTTTAAAGCTGTTTTAATTAAATTAAATTATTTAATTTATTTTTAAACGAGAGATGTTCTCTTGTTTTGTTTTCAAAGGAATTCTTTTATTGAATTATGTTCGTATATCCTCTTTCTATATTTGATTTTACACTTCTTCTTTGTTTGTTTATTTATTTGCTTTCTTTTTCAAGGGTTTTATTTATATGATGGGCTTTGACTTAACAGAAAATATTTGAATTTCTAGGTTTAGGGGGGGGAGGGGGCAGGGAGGAGTGTTCGTGGTCTTTGAGGAGATAAACAAATTTAAAACTGTTTTAAATCAATTAAAGAAACATCTTCTATCCCTTCTGTTTTCTACAGCGATAACAACAATGGATTAGCAAGTAGAAGAAGGGGGGGGCTGACTTGTGGTGTACGTACACCTCAGCTCTAGTTCGATCTTAGGTATGCATCCGTTGAATGGTGCTTCAGAGAGTATAATGATGTAGTTTTTAATTTTTTTGGGTTTTTCTTGTTATTAAATGCATTATATATCTTTTGTTGAAGAAATAAGGAAGCTGCATGCACGCATCACAACTCGAGAAGAGTACGAATCCTCGGCGGCGCGTTGTAACTATCTGATTATTTGTGTACAACTAAAATGATAGAACATGGGTATATCTATGGAATCATATTTTAAAATATATAAAACCTTTTTATATATTTAAATACATAGCTTTCTCCCTCCAAACACTTCATGATTTCTCTGGCTTGCTGGCTGGGGGGCTGACGGCTACTGTGTAATGGGGCTAAAGATCAGTCTATATGCGATTTGCTGAAGTGTACATACACCGAAAAGGAGCTAATCAGAAATTTGAAGGAGGTATTTGTTTTTATATATTCAAGCCAAAGTCAAAATGGCGGCTACCGAAGCCTCAGATAAGAGAGAGGATGCGGGGGCCCCCGCCCCCCCTGATAGTTCTTCTGCTGCTCCGGAGGTATTGTATATTTGTTTTATTTTTGCTCTTTATAGCTAAATTTATTGTTTTAGGTTTGTTAGTTTGTTGTTGCCGTCTTCTGTCTTGTCTTCAAGTCCTACCTCTCCTTCGGCAGCAGCAGCAGCAGCGTGCTGATGCTGCTCCTGCTGTTGCTACTGCTGCTGCTGCTGCTGTTGCTGCTGCATATCTTGTTTAATTTATATATTTTGTGTTTGTTTACAGCAGCC
Organism: Eimeria praecox; assembly: GCA_963920595.1. Classification (NCBI taxonomy): domain Eukaryota; phylum Apicomplexa; class Conoidasida; order Eucoccidiorida; family Eimeriidae; genus Eimeria; species Eimeria praecox. Next base: position 1,106,468 of record OY986947.1, on the reverse strand, counting down.
AGCAGCTCAGGCATTCGACTTCGGTGAAAGAAGAAAAAAGAAGAAGGAGAAGAAGACCGAAGATCAGGGTACAACATCACTGCAGCAGCAGCAGCAACAACAGCAGCAGCAACTACAGCAGCAGCAGATACAGCAGCAGCAACTACAGCAGCAGCAGCTGCTGCTGCTTCTGCTGCTCCTTAGGACTATCAACAGCAGCATCATCAACACAAGCAGCAACAACAACCGCAGCAACAACAACAACAGCAGCAACAACAGCAGCACCAGCAACAGCAGCAGCAGCAGATAAATTTTAATGTTTGTTTGTTTGCTGCAGCTGAAGCAGCAGCAGCAGAAGGGTTTATAGATGGATCAGGCCAAGTATTTGTACGAGGCCATGTCTACAGCTATGAAGAGGTAAGCAGGTGTACATACACCCCAAATAGACAGACAAATATATCGTGTTTTATCGCTACTTTCTTCTTCTTCTTCTTTTTCTTCTTCTTTTTCTTTTTTTTCTTATTTTGTTTTCTTTGATTTTGACTCGAAGCGTTCTGCAGCTGCAGATGGCCTTTCATACACTTCCTGAGGTGTATATGCAGATACATATATATATATATATATATATATATATATATATATATATATATAACTAATATACATCTCTCTCTCTCTCTCTCTCTATATATATATATATATATGTATATATATATATATATATATAATCTAACGTACATGACTCTACCAAGAGCCTAAACCCTAGAGCAAATAAACAACCTAAATAAAATATATTGTTTGTCTGCTGCTCAGATGTTAAGTAGGATTCAAGATCTAATCGTCAAAAACAATCCTGATTTGGCGGGATCGAAAAGATATACAATTAAACCTCCGCAAGTTGTTAGAGTTGGCTCGAAGAAGGTGTATATACACCTCAATTATTATAAGAAAACCCCTAGAGTCTTTCATTCCTTTCTTTAATTATTAATTTATAAACAAACACAAACATACAGACAAACACAGACACAAACACCAGCAGCAGCAGCAACAGGAACAGCAACAGCAGCAGCAGAAGCAACAGCTCCGGAAGAAGCAGGAAGAGAAGGAGCCGTTTTGAGGCACAGGGGGGTTGTTGGAGGGGGTTTAGGGTTTAGGGTTTAGGGTTTAGGGTTTAGGGTTTGTCTGTTTGTTGTTTAGGTAGCGTGGATTAACTTTAAAGACATTTGCGGTATTATGCACAGGCCAAGTGAACATGTGCTGCAGTTCGTACTAGCAGAACTTGGTAGGGTTTAGGGTTTAGGGTTTAGGGTTTAGGGTTTAGGGTTTAGGGTTTAGGGTTTGATTCTATTCTTCATCAGTTAATTTGTTTGTCTCCAAGGTTTAGGGTTTAGGGTTTAAATAAATGAATCTGAGAGCTCTACCATATATATATATATATATATATATATATATATATATATATATATATATATATATATATATATATATATATATATATATGGGCTGGCATGATGAGGGCTTCCGTCCCTAGGGTTTAGGGTTTAGGGTTTAGGGTTTAGGGTTTAGGGTTTAGGGTTTAGGGTTTGGTGTTGTTTATTGTAGGAACGGAAGGTTCTATAGCAGGCGATGGTCAGTTGGTGTTGAAGGGAAAGTATGGGCCTAAACACATAGAAGCTCTCTTAAGAAAATATATCAGTGAGGCCTAGGGTTTAGGGTTTACTAGGGTTTATTAGGGTTTACTAGGGTTTATTAGGGTTTACTAGGGTTTATTAGGGTTTACTAGGGTTTAGGGTTTAGGGTTTAGCGTTTGTTGTTTTCGATTTCCATCGTCTTGAGGTCTTCATAGCCCATGTTAGTTTTTTTTAATATTTCATATTATTTCACATTATTTCATATTATTTCATACTATTTCATATTATTTCATATTATTTCGTATTAGTTCTTACTATTTCCTATTATTTCATACTATTTCCTATTATTTCTTACTATTTCATACTATTTCTTACTTTTTCATACTATTTCTTACTATTTCTTACTATTTCTTACTATTTCTTACTATTTCTTACTGTTTCATACTTACTATTTCATATTATTTCATACTCTTTCCTATTATTTCATATTATTTCTTACTATTTCATACTATTTCTTACTATTTCATACTATTTCATTCTATTTCATACTATTTCGTACTATTTCTTACTATTTCTTACAATTTCATACTTACAATTTCATGATATTTCATCCTATTTCCTATTATTTTATACTATTTCATATTATTTCTTCCTACTTTATTCTATTTTATACTACTTCATACAATTTCATATTCTTTCATATTCTTTCTTACTATTTTATATTTTATATTTCTTAATTTTCTGATATTTCACAGCGTTTAACACTACTTCACTCGATTTAACACAATTTCAAAACTTTTTACGATATTTCTCAACACTTTACATCCATTAAAAGCATTTTATTCTACTTTCTTACATGTATATATATATATATATATATATATATATATATATATATAATTCTATTTTCTTATTTTTTTCTTCTTTCTTTCTTTTTTCCTTACATCACGATATTTTGACGTATTTTGTTTTATTTTCTGTTTGTGTTTTTGTTTTTTTCTATTTTTTTTTTGTTTGTTTTCTAATTACAGCTGAGTACGTGACGTGTCAAATGTGTAAGTCCCCCAACACATCGATGACGCGTGATTCTCGTACTCGTCTGTGGCATCAAAGCTGCAGCGCATGCGGCGCCAATCGTTCGGTGACGACTATCAAGAGCGGCTTCCATGCGGTGGGAAAGGGAGAGAGGAGAAAGGCAAAGCTAGGCTGAGAATATATATATATATATATATATATATATATATATATATATATATATATATATATATATATAATATGTTGATGTATGCGGTCAAGTGTGAAATACTGAGGAAATATAACGTTAAACATGCTTCTCGTTGATACAGGATTCCTGCTGTCAAAACACACAAACTCGATGCGGCAAAAACAAACCTGCTGCTGGTGCTGCTAATGCAGTAGCTGCTGCTGCAGTAGCTGCTGCTGCAGTAGCTGCTGCTGCTGCTGCTAGAGCAGCAATATTTACCGCTGCTTGTGCTGCAGCAACGGCAGCAATGTTTGCTGCTGTATGCGCTGCAGCAACAACAGCACTATTTGCTGCTGCGTGTGCTGCTGCTACTGCAGCAATATTTGCTGCTGCATGTGCTGCAGCTGCAGCAGCAATATTTGCTGCTGCATGTGCTGCAGCTGCAGCAGCAATATTTGCTGCTGCATGTGCTGCAGCTACAGCAGCAATATTTGCTGCTGCATGCGCTGCAGCAGCAGCAGCTGCTGCATGCGCTGCAGCAGCAGCAGCTGCTGCTGCATGCATGCAAGCCTGCATGCGGTTGTTTGACGCGGCGGGTAGTTTGTGTATGCAGCAGCAGTCTGAAAAATTTGAGAAGAAATGATTGGAGCTTTGGCTGGTGATACGACGTTGGTTGTTTTGTATGTAGGTAGATACAGGGGAAGAGTGAGGTGTATGCACAGACACTTCGTTGTTTGATGTTATCTCTAGCATTACAGATATCATTTAGAGAAGAAGAAAAACAAAAAACAGAAAAAGAGAGGGAGAGAGAGCCCTTCTGCTGCTGCAAAGCCGCATGCAGCAGCAGCAGCAGCAGCAGCAGCAGCAAAGGTAGCTAGCAGCAGCAGGAGAAACGGTAGCCGTATAAATACAGCACAAACAGCAGCAGCAGCAGAATTCTTACAAGCGAATTTGCTGCAGCAGCAGCAGCAATAGCAGCAGCAGCAGCAATAGCAGCAGCAGCAGCAATAGCAACAGCAGCAGCAATAACAACAGCAGCAGCAATAGCAACAGCAGCAGCAGCAGCTCAACAACCGCAGCAGGATTTCTGTGTAAGCTGCGTTCTATCCCGAAATAATTTATTAGCTTTTTGTTTGAGGTGTATCTACAGCAAACGTACAAACAAATAAATAAAAATTAAAAGATAATTCGGTGTATTTGCTGCTCGTCTGCAGATAAAAAAAAAACATGCGAATACAGTCGAACCTGCTGCTGCTGCTGTTGCTGCTGCTGCTGCTCTACTTGCTGCAGCAGCAAGTACAGCAGCAGCAGCAACAGCAGCAGCAGCAGCTGCTGCAGCAAATGCAACTACAGAAAAGCCTAAGGGGGGGGGGTTGATGAGTTCGTCAAATAAACAAGAGAAAACTCTTCTCTTGTGTTCTCTCGTACTTCGATTGTCTGCTTCAAACAAAATTTAAACATAAATTAGAAAATATAAATATAAATTAGAGACTACATAATTTATAACGGCATATATACAATAGATAATATACAAATATATATATATATATATATATATATATATATATATATATATATATATATATATATATATATATATATATATATATATATATAATTTATTTATAGGATATCTCGCCACTGATAGATACGCACAGATGATATACAAGACGGATTTATATATTTCTAATATAATATAAAAATACGGAGAGCACACACTTACATTAACTAGAATACATACATAGCTCTTTATATTATATATATATATATATATATATATATATATATATATATATATATATATATATATATATATATATGCCTAAACGACAAGGACTCCCTGTCGTGTGTTTCTATGTTTCTATGTTTTTTTTATTTTTTATTTTTTATTTTTTTTGTTGTTGATACACCCGAAGGCGCATGCATTCCCCTCATCAATTTCTCCTTATCCTCAAACATCATCATTCTGTGTTTTATCTGTTTGTGTGTGTGTAGGCTGTCTGTACACCTGAAGCAGCAACTGCTGCAGCTTATTTTCCTCTAACAGCTGGAGTGTATCATCACATCCTCCTATACATTTTTCATTAACAAATACTCGAGGGACAGTGCGGGCCCCCGTTTTCTTACGTAGAGTCTTTTGTATATCTTCAACATACGGGCTATGGTCTATGTAGACTGTACATACACCTGAAGATGAGGGAAGAGCTGATTCTAATGCTTCAATAGCAACAGAACAGTAAGGACAATCTTCTTTTGCAAATACGATTATTTTATGTTTCTTTAATAATGTATCTATCCAATCATCTACTGCTGCAGCGCTTGTTAAGACAGGCAACTCACTTGCATCTCCACACCCCACAAACTTACACTGTCTAGGAATGATGGTTCTCTTGTTGCTGCTGCTGCTGCTGCTGCTGCTGCTCTTGTTGCTGCTGCTGCTCTTGTTGCTGCTGCTGGAGAGGTAAGAAGGCAAAGCAGCAGCAGCAAGCGCCCTCAATCTACACACAAGAAGGAGATGAGAGACGAAGGAGAGACGAAAGCAAGCAGCAGAAGGTCGAGCAGCAGAAAGAGAACGATCTATGGTGTTCAGCCTGCTGCTGCTGCTGCCGCTGCTGCTGTTGCTGTTACTGCTGCTGCTGCTGTTGCTGCGTGCAGCAAGAAAAGGACTCTGACGCTTCTGTAGAAATGCCAGTGTTGTCGCCTCTCCTAGAACTTCCTTGCAGTTACAACATCCCCCTGGTAGGACTTGTTGTGTTGCTTGTTCAACTGAAGAAGAAACTGAAGCTGAGTTGTTCTGTCTCTGTTGAGAATAAGACAAGAAACAATTAACAGCAAGAGAAGGGCCCCCCCCTCCGTTGTACAGTTTGCGGCAGAGAGAAATGCATGCGCTCTCTGTATTTAGGTCTGATGGGGAAGAAGCAGATAAAACAGATAAGGGGGGGCCCCCAGAACCATCCGGAGAGGCTAAGGTAGCAGCCACAGCGGAGCGGAAGAGGAAACAAGAGAAAAATAATTGAAAGAGGAGAATCATTCCCTTGAAAGCAAAAGAATAAGAATAGTAAGTAATTCGCCGCTATGCAATCAAAAACAGAGAAGATTCGCCTCTAGAAATAAAAGAGATCGGAGATGTCAAAAGAAAACCTTCTTGATGATTTCGGAGTGTTCATACAAGTAAAGAAATATCAAAATGATAGGAAATAAAGTTTTAATAAATCTGCAAAAACAAAGAAAGCGTTCTCCATGCGAGATTCGTATGCAAGAAGAAGAGAGCAGATCGGACAGCCGCTTCTGAAATCATTAGGCGGCAGACCCTTGAAAAGGAACAAATTAAATAACATTTCACAGTAAGTCAATAATAAAAAGGAAAAGAAACATTTTTGCTTCACCGCTTAACCGAAAACGCCAGCCGCCCCCTTGCGGTTGAACAGGGGGGGGTGACGAGTAGGCGCCTTCGGATTGAGAGGAAGAAGAAACTTAATAGTTTATTGGTCTCCCTTTTGACAGGACCATAGAATATCTTTACGAAAAACATTAATAGGATATGCATTTATAACATATCTGCAACACCAACCATCGTTGATATCAGCGCACGGGCACTGTGCGCTTCGCGGTGTATTGCCACCTCAAGCAATGGGGGCTGGACGGCGATCCTCCATGAATTTATGTTTATTTTCACGGAATTTCACCTACAATGGTTGGAAATCAACATAAATATACTGAAAACGTGCCTGGAATAGAGATTTAAGGGCAGGTTTCCCTCAGAACCGATGCTCGGTCCGCCTACAACACTGTACCTGGCGCCTCAGTAAAAACTTGAACATGAACGTATGAACGAGCTCCTATGACAAGTGTGGCTTCCGGAGGGAACTCGTCTGTGCTTAGTGTAAGACTGCTGCATTTATTTCTTCAATCCATGGATATTTGTTCAAATAAAGCTTAAACGTGAGCAGAAAACCGTAGACGAACGTGACAAGCGGCAGACAGACATTTCAGAGGAGTTGCTTGCCAGTCTGTTCTTCCTCAGGGTGTGTGCATACACCTCAGCAGCGGGAAGTAAAGGATTTCATGTTTTTTATGACAGCGATTGGCATTTATGTTATTTCTCGTGAGTCCGCACATCCTTGAGTTGAGAGGTCGGGGGGCCAGCGGCGGCAGCGAGGCGGTTAATGTCTTTCTTTTCTTTTTCTCTCCGTCTCATTTTAAATATCTTTTCTGTTTTCATCCCCTCCAACTAATCGGCAGCACATTCAGCTTTCTTTCTTCGGGTTAAACTCCCCTGTCTGTACACCTCAGCAGGAAGATCAGCAGCGTTTATATCTCTCTTCAAACCCCCATTTAATATAGACTATCCCTTCTCAGTCTCTCAATCAGCAACAAACCAGCTCTATAGGCTTCTCCTTTTTCTCTTTAGCACTTCTTCTTCTCTTCCACTCGCCCCATCCACCCCACCGCTACGTGGCATTTCGTTGCAGCAGTTGTTGCTGCAGCAGCAGACAGACATAACTGTTGTTGTCTGTTGGCTGCGGCCTTCGAGCGAAGCATTCGATCGTCGGAGGATCCAACATTAGGGTTTAGGGTTTAGGGTTTAGGGTTTAGGGTTTAGGGTTGGTGGGCGCTTATCGGTGGGGACGATGACGCCAGGGTTTGGTGCCGGTTGGCCTCAGACGAACACCTCTAGTAAATATTCGCTGTCTCACCAATCATCAGTTTTACAGCAGCGTCCATCAGCAGGAGGAGGGGGAGTAGGGAACCTGAGCAGCAGCAGCAGCAGCAACATCATCAACAGCAGCAGCAGCAGCAGCAGCAACTTATCTGCTTCTGTAGGACCAGGAGTAGGAGGAGGGTCTATAATCCCAGGAGTCAAGACACCTAGCTATAAAACAGTTTTATTAGGAGATGCTTCTGTAGGTAAATCAAGCTTAGTTGTTCGTTTCGTTAAAAACACATTCTCAAGTGCGATGGAGACGACAATAGGAGCAGCGTTTTTCGCGAAGACGATCGAAGTTGATGGTGAGTTTGTTAAATTTGAAGTGTGGGATACAGCAGGACAAGAACGATTTTCTTCTTTAGCTCCTATGTATTATAGAGGGGCTGCTGCTGCTGTTGTTGTATATGACCAGACCAATGGTCCATCGTTTGAGAGGGCTCAAATGTGGGTACAACAATTGCAGCTAAGTGGAAACCCCGATATTGTTATTGCTCTAGCAGCTAACAAAGCTGATATTCATAATAAACAAGTAGATATACAGAAAGCGAGATTATATGCAGAGGAGAATCAACTTCTGTTCTTGGAGACATCCGCTATGACGGGTCTTAACGTTCAGCAATTGTTTCAAATGATTGCGAGACGTCTTCAACAAATTAAACCCAATAAAAATATACTTTCAGGTGTACAGACAGTTAAACTTACTGCTGATGAACCTTCTACAGGTCCTCTAACTTCTTCTTTATCTTCTCGGGTTGGGTGTTGTGGGTCTTCTTAACCAACATACCATCTTCGTCTTATTCTTGCTATTCTTCTTCTTCTTCGTCTTCTTCTTGCTCTTCTTCTTCTTCTTCGTCTTCTTCTTGCTATTCTTCTTCTTCTTCTTCTTCTTCTTCTTCTTCTTCTTCTTCTTCTTCTTCTTCTTCTTCTTCTTCTTCTTCTTCTTCTTCTTCTTCTTCTTCTTCTTCTTCTTCTTCTTCTTCTTCTTCTTCTTCTTCTTCTTCTTCTTCTTCTTCTTCTTCTTCGTCTTCTTCTTGCTATTCTTCTTCTTCGTCTTCTTCTTGCTATTCTTCTTCTTCTTCTGATGCTTGCTGCTGTTCTTGTTGTTTTTGTTGCTGCTGTTCTTATCCTCTTATGTCTTTTTCTTCTTCTTTTTCTTAAGTTTCTCTTTTTATTACTCTCAGCAGCAAACGCTGCTTCAGCAGCAACACATCCTCTGTCTGCTGCTGCAGCAGCTGCTGCAGCAGAGGAGGAGATATCGAACGGCTACAGAAACACGAAAAGGTATAAGAGCAAATTGTGCTGCTGCTGTTGCTGCTGCTGCTGCTGCTGCTGCAGCAGCAGCAACAGCAACAGCAACAGCAGCATTCAGCCCAACAAACTACGCAAAGCCCACCCATAGGGGGCCCCTCGGGGGCCCCCTCTAAGCCATTTTTGTGGGTCTTCTTCAAGCCTTCATGAGGCCTCTCCTAAGAGGCCCCTTAGGGGGGCCTCTTAGGGGCCGCTAGCGGGGCCCTTCAGAGGGGCCTCCGGTTGGGGGGGGTGGGGGGGGGAAGGGGCCTAGAAAACCTTTTAGGGGGCCCCTATAAACTTCTGAGGGGCCCCTTAGAAAACTTTTTAGGGTTTCTTGGGGGCCCTTTAGGAGGCCCCTTAGGGGGCCCCTCGTGGATCGTCCTGGGGGCCCATTAGAAGGCCTCGTAGGGGGCCCCTAAAGGGTTTATTATAAAGCCCCTTAGGGGCCCCTTAGGGGCCCCTAAGGGGCCCCTAAGGGGCCCCCAAGGGGCCCTAGGGGGCCCTCAAGGGCCTTTGCTTGAGACCCTGCGGCAGCCAACGTCTGCACAGGAATATTTTGAGTGTAGGAGTGTTTTTTGTGGTGGGGTTGTAGGCAATTGCTGTTGGGATTTGGTTGTTTAGGTGTTGTTATTCGTCTAAGGTTTTTGATTTTGTTGATGTGTTAATAATAATAAAAATAATAAAAATATTAAATACGAATTAAAATAATAAAATTAAAAAAGAAATAATAAGTTGTAAATAACTCGTTTTGATAAAATGATTGTCCTATACTCGAAGATACAGACATCTTAAGGAAATACACTGTGCATACACTCTAGATACAGTGTATGTACACTATATATATATATATGTATATATATATATATATATATATATATATATATATATACAGAGAGAGAGAGAGGGAGAGAGAGAGAGACAGAGAGAGAGAGAGAGGGAGAGAGAGAGAGACAGAGAGAGAGAGAGGGGTTACATCCTCTGTACATACACTGCGGCTACACTCAGAAAATAAACTATAAATTTTGCTTACAATATACGGTGTACATACACAACAAGAAATACAATTTAATTACTTTCTATATAAACACACAGCAACAACAATACCAATAACAACAAATACAATTTACTACTTATCCTCTCTATACATACACAACAGCAAATAGAATTTATATAGAGTTATTAGAGTGTATATACTTCTCCTCTCCTTCGAAAGTTGTACGTACAGTGCAGAGATACATAGAGAGCTTCATTTTCAGGTGTATGTACACCTCAATTAAAATATACAAATTAAATCTAAATTTTATTTTTGTTTATTTTCGTTGCTGCCTACCCTTACTTATACATTATATCTAATATATCTGTATATCTATGTATCTATGCATCTCTGTATAAATAGGTGTATCTATCTATGTATCTACCTATCTATCTATCTATCTATCTATCTATCTATCTATCTATCTATCTATCTATCTATCTATCTATCTATCTATCTATCTATCTATCTATCTATCTATCTATCTATCTATCTATCTATCTATATATCTATATATATATATATATATACACGTTTATATATGCGTATCTATAGATATTTGTCTCTATGTCCAGGTCTCTATCTCTCTCTCCATATATCTCTATATCTCTCTATCTATATACATCTATGTCTATATCTATCTATATCTATATCTATATCTCTCTATATCTATATCTCTATCTCTCTACCTATCTATATAATATCAACACCTGCATACATAATATACAAATATAAATAAGAAGGATAAGATGTCTCCTCGTTAATAACCACAAACAGACCTCTACTTCCTCTCCTTTCCTTTTTTTTTTATTTTTCTTTGTTTATTCCCCCAACAATTTATTTTTATAACTCAGACAAAACAAAAAAAAAACAGTTAACTTCACTCAGGCCAAATATATATATATATATATATATATATATATATATATATATATATATATATATATATATATATATATAGAATCTTATCAATCCCTCTCCCCTACCACATATTATACTAAAATAAATATTTTTAAATTCTTCTCTAATTACTTATTCTATTCTACTTCTTCTTTATTTGTTTCTAATATTCGAGCAAATAATAAAATAGATGTATGCAGACCTCGAACGCCCCAAACTATTTTCTTTTCTTTCGTATTCCCCAACAAACAATCATCAACACATCCTCGCAATTTCAGAGGATAACAAACACTCCTCCTATTCTTAGGGGCCCCCTTAGGGGCCCCTAAGGGGGCCCCTAAGGGGGCCCCCTCTTTAAGGGCCCCCTGGGGGCCCCCCTCCTTAAGGGCTCCTTC
>OY986947.1:1072831-1085331 GCA_963920595.1 Eimeria praecox | reverse complement strand
TTAGGGTTTAGGGTTTGGAGAGCGCACCGCCCTTCCTAGGGCTTCAAGTTTTGCAGCATGTTGATGCGATGTGGCTTTGAGCTTGTCGACATCTGCAGCACATGTGCTGCTGCTGCTGCTGCTGCTGCTGCTGCTGCTGCTGCTGAGGGTTTGCTGCAGCTGCAGCAGCAGAGAGTGGCTGTGCTGACAGCTTTTCTTTAACTCTTCTAAATCTACTCGAAGGCTTTCCATAGAATCCTAAACAACACACGTAGAGATGCATGCGTTCGTATGTTTATTAAATATATATAAATAAATAAATAAGTATGTATGTATGTATACATTGAGATATATATTATATTTACATATATATATATATATATATATATATATACACTTGAATTGTCTCTGTCTTTGTCTCTGTCTCCTTTTCTATGTCTGCCTCCTTCTTTCTGTCTCTGTCTCTGTTTTTTTTCTGTTTCTTTCTTTCTTTGTCTGTATCTGTATCTAAATCTTAATTTATTTATATTGTAAATATCTAACCTGCATATCTTTGTGTTGTTGTTGTTGCATTTGTTGCATGAATATTCTTTTATTATATTCTATTTGTAAACTTTGTCTTAAATTTTGTATATTTCTCTCTGCTCCTTGTTTAACGAGCTGTACAGACACCTCAGCAGCTTTCAATGCTGCTGCATGCGTAGGAATTAATTGACGCAGCACACTTATATCGCTTTCAACTGAAGTTAAGCGAGAGACGTGGTCTAACACCAAACCACGAAGCTCTTTAAAATCTACATACACACATACAAACATACAAACATACAAACACAAGCAATACTAACAAAAACCAGAAAACCCTAAACCCTAGAAAACCCTAAACCCTAGAAAACCCTAAACCCTAGAAAACCATAAACCCTAGAAAGCCGTTAACCCAACAAAAGCGTAAACCCTAGAATGCCCTAAACCCTAAAAAATCATAATCTTGAGAAAAAGCTAAACCCTAGAATACCCTAAACCCTAGAAAACCCTAAACCCTAGAAAACCCTAAACCCTAGAAAACCCTAAACCTTAAGAAACCCTAAACCCTAGAAAACCCTAAACCCTAGAAAACCCTAAACCCTTAATCACAGTGAAAGAGCTGCAAAGGGAAAATAGAAGATTTGTTTTCTCTAGTGTCTATGCAGCTTATCTGCAGTGTATCCACAGCTGTTAATTTGGGGTGTATGTACAGCTCAAAACATACCCTCCGCCTTTAATTTTTTAATATCTTCTGCTAAAATACAAACTTGTTCTTCCCATTGTTTATTTAGTTTGTCAAATTTAATTAAACTTCGATTTAACTCTTTTTCAATCGTAGTTCGTATAGAAGATTCGTTCTCAGGATGTTGTAGGGCATTAACCTGATCCTTCAAACCTTCGCACCCACACAAACCCTAAACCCTAAACCCTAAACCCTAAACCCCAAACCCTAAACCCTAGAAAACGCTAAACCCTAAACCCTAAACAGTAGATCCTTGTAGATCCTTGTGAGCTTCGTACAACTGCAGAGCGATAGACGCAGCGGCAGCTGCTTGGTTTCTTCTCATGAGGACTTGACAGTTCAAGTTTTAGGGTTTAGGGTTTAGGGTTTAGGGTTTGTATATTAGGGTTTCTCTCTCTCTCTCTCTCTCACTTTCAATATCTCTTATTACTACATCTAATTCAGAAACAACAGCTTGAAGGTGAGAAGAACAGCCATTAAATTGCTTGGGAGGGCCCCCTCCTCCTAGATAGAAGTCCATCCATCCTAGATCTGTCAAGGCCATCTTGTCTAGGGTTCTGCAGGACCCACAAAACCCTAAACCCTAAACCCTAAACCCTAAACCCTAAACCCTAGAGCCCAGTTTTAGACGCGTGGTGTTCAAGCATACAGCCAGTGGATGGATTAGCTGCAGTGGCCTGCGGAGACGTACAAAGAAATCTCTTAAAAGACTCACACTAGCAGCAGGGGAACACAAAGAAGAGGCTGATCCTAAGGGGGGGAGGGAGGGGGGGGGGGGGGGTGAGGGTGTTGTTTCTCTGCTGCAGCAGAGCAGCTGCTAGGGGGAGGCCGCTTCAGAGGGCCTCTTCGCCTGGCCCGCGGTCTCCGGCATGCAGGAGAAAGGGCATTCGAACAACAAGAGGGAAGAAAAGAGAAGAAAAAGATAAATGATGTTGAAAAGTGGTGGAGGAGTCTGCATTCAACGAAACCCGAGACTAACGGAAAGGGATCCGATCTGTTGTCTGCATCGCCTTCTTGGGGATGCTGGAGCTTCAATTTCAAGCAGAATAGAATAAAAATAAACTCAAAATAAATCTAAAGCAATATATTCAGGAATTGTTGGGGTTTCCCCTTCAATTTAACGAGGCCGCTCGCTGCCTCTTCATATCGATAGCCGACGGACCGTACGTGCACTGCGGAGAGAAAACTCAGGAAACGAGGAGGTTTTTCCAGGATTTATCTTATTTGTACAAAACGTATTTGTTTTAAAATATAGTGAACTTATTCAGACACAAAATACAGCAAAAAGAAGCAGCCTTTCCCTTAGTATTACTCCTCAGCTGCAACGCTGAGTCCTGTGTCGAGCGTTGCTGTCCGGTGTCTGTACACCCCAACGAGAATGACGGAAAGCGAGAGAAATCTGACAGATTTGCTGGAAATTTGCTGGAATTTATGAACAGTTTAAATACATTTTTAATTTTGTTCCATTTCAACAAAGGATCAGCCGGAAAGATTCATAAATACTGCAAATATCGAGAGAAGATGCAGCGGCTTTGCATCGGGTTGTTGCTCCGTCGGGCGGCAGTGGTGTCCGCACATTTCGGTTCTTTCGAGCAAATATTTACAAATTTAAAAATTATTTTTGAAGATATTATCACAGATTTACCCAACATTCGTTGCTATAGTGCAAATACTGACACCGGCGATGTTGCGTCGCTCATGCTGTTCCTTAACGTGCAACGCCGTAAGCTCCCCACCCTACACGTTCCTCCAGAGTTTAAGAGCTCTTTGGAGTGTCAATATAAATATTTAGTAGATGGGTTAAATTTATTTTAGGCAGGGATGAGGTGTCTGTTACGCAGCATCTTTCAGGCGTTCTGCTGCTGCTGCTGCTCCTGCTGCTGCTGCTCGTGTTGCTGCTGCTGCTGCTGCTGCTCCTGCTGCTGCTGCTCGTGCTCCTGCTGCTGCTGCTGCTGCTCCTGCTCCTGCTGCTCGTGTTGCTGCTGCTGCTGCTGCTAATGACAAGAGCAGCAGCAACACAGCAAGAGTGTACGATCCTGCCCACCTAACCTAGCACACTCTTTAGCGGGGTGTATCCTCAGGTGTTTCAACTGATGCACTAAGTAAACCCTAAACCCTAAACCCTAAACCCTAAACCCTAAACCTTACAGCGTCTAGTTGCACAATTACCTCCATATTTTCAACTTCAAAGGATTAGAACGTCACAACATTAGCGTCAATGTGGAGGCCCCAAAAGAACCTTTGGGGGCCCCCTTTGTTTCGAAACTACATTGCATGCATGCACTGCATGGAGTGCATGCACAAAGGGCTCCTCCCTGCGGTGTATGTACACCGTAAAAAAAGGAGGAATTAAGAATAACTGCATTTGGCCATACACCCGAAGGCCTATCTATTTATTGTTTTTCACATTGAGCTCGACACAACTCCGTCGATGATCAAACTCCAAACCCTAAACCCTAAACCCTAAACCCTAAACCCTAAACCCTAAACCCTAGGGTTGGTTTAGGGTTTAGGCTGCACCATATGTCGCCTGGGTGACAGAGAAATGTTGAGTTTGTCAGACGCTAACTCCATCAGATCAGCAAACAACTCTTCACTTCTAGGGGTTCTTATTTCTTCTTGGGGGCCCCCATGCTTGTCTCTCTGTGGGGGCCCCCCCGCAGGCCGGTGCAAGCTGGAGCTGCGGCTGCTGCTGCCTCGCTGCTGCTGCTGCTGCTGCTGCTGTTGCTGTTGCTGCTGCTGCTGCAGGGCTTCCGAGTTTCCAGCTGCGTGTCCGTTGCAGGTGGATGGAAGTGTCTGTACTTGTATGGCGGGTTTTGGTAGCTGTAGCTGCAGGGGGCCCTCGAGGGTTCCTAGGGGCCCCCCCCCCCCTGACCCCCCAGGGGGGGGCCCCCCGGGGCCCCCAGAGGGGGGCCCCCCTGTATGGGGTGGGAAGTCTGGGGTAGGTGGAAGATCCTTCCAGAAGCTAACATCGAGTTGTTCAATTTCTACATCCGCTGAGCTGGGGGCCCCCGAGGCTGCGAAGGGAGTGTTTGAGGGGGGGCCCCCCGTTCCTAATGCGGAGGTCTCAGCAGGAGAGAGACAGCGAGACGATACTGCGAGATCTGCAGCAGCAACAATCACAACAGCAGCAGCAGCAGCAGCAGCAACAGCAGCAGCAGCAGTGGAAGCAGCAGATGCAACAAGAGAAGCGGAGGGAGAAGCTGCAGCAACTGCTGCAGAAACAGTACAACCAATAGCAGCAGCAGAAGCAGCAATGGAAGCAGCAGCAGTAGCAGTAGAAGCAGCAGCAGTAGAAGCAGCAGCAGCAGCAGTAGAAGCAGCAGCAGTAGAAGCAGCAGCAGCAGCAGTGGAAGCAGCAGCAGCAGCAACAGAGCTGCAGGAGACAGAATTTAGAAAAGTAGAAATACCAAGAAGATCAAACTCTTGAGGCGCATCTCTACTCGCACACAAGGCACCCGGGGCAGCAGCTTGCTGCTGCTGCGGCTGTAGCTGCTGCTGCTGTTGCTGCTGTGGCTGTTGCTGCTGTAGCTGTTGCTGCTGTGGCTGTGGCTGCTGTGGCTGTTGTTGCTGTAGCTGTTGTTGCTGTGGCTGCTGCTGCTGTAGCTGCTGCTGCTGTAGCTGTTGCTGCTGTAGCTGCTGCTGCTGTAGCTGCTGTTGCTGTAGCTGTTGTTGCTGTAGCTGTTGTTGCTGTAGCTGTTGTTGCTGTGGCTGCTGCTGCTGTAGCTGCTGCTGCTGTAGCTGCTGCTGCTGTAGCTGCTGCTGCTGTAGCTGCTGCTGCTGCAGCTGTTGCTGCTGTAGCCGTTGCTGCTGCAGCAGTTGTGGGCTTGAGTAAAGCTGCTGGTGGTGGTGGTGGTGGTGGTGGTGGTGGTAGGGCATAACAGGAGCGGAAGCAGCAGCAGCAGGAGCAGCAGCAGCAGCAGCAGGAGCAGCAGGAGCAGCAGCAGCTGCTGCTGCTGCTGCAGCAGCAGCGGGGTCAGCAGCAGCAGCTACAGGTAGGGGGTGATGGTTTGGAGGCAGAGGATGAGAAGCATCAAGAATATTTCCCGCTGCAGCAAAACAAACAAACCCTAAACCCTAAACCCTAAACCCTAAACCCTAAACCCTAAACCCTAAACCCTAAGCGCTACGCCTTCTTCAGTCATCTACATCCCTGAGAAGCCACCCTCTATAAACCCTAAACCCTAAACCCTAAACCCTAAATCCTCAACCGTAGACCTTAAACCCCCAATCCTAAACCCTAAACCCTAAACCCTAGCCAGACTCAAATTCTCAACCCTCGACCCTGAACTCTAAACCCTAAACCCTAAACCCTAACCCCTAAACCCTAAACCCTAAACCCTAAACCCTAGGGGTCTGACGTCTGTAGAATAGCTGGAAGGGTAGCCCGTTGATACGGAGAGCGAAGGAGCGAAGAGATACATCGAATATTAAACTAAACAAATGGCCTAGACAAGGCCAAGAGTATTCAAATTTACTGCTGCGTAATCTAACAAACAAATACAGAAAAAGTATATATATATATATATATATATATATATATATATAATAATAATAATAATAATAATATAATATATGCATTAGGCAGGGCCAAGAATATTCAAATTTACTGCTTCGTAATCTAACAAACAAATACAGAAAAAGTAGAAATATCTAATAATATATATATATATATATATATATATAATAGTAATAATAATAATAATATATTAGACAAGGCCAAGAGTATTCAAATTTACTGCTCCTTAGTCTAACAAACAAATACAGAAAAAGTAGAAATATATATTTAATTATATATATAAATATATTAATAATATATAAGTATAAATAGCAATACATTCATATATATATATATATAATTTATATATATTATTTATATTTATAATTAATATTATATATATTTATACCTCAGATGTAAACAAATACAGAAAATTAGATAACAAATATATTAACAAAGATAATAAAATATATTAAATATAAACAAATATTAAATATAAACATTCAACATAAAAATAAATAAATAAAAATATATTAAATTAAAATATATTAAATAAATACGAATCGTATATACACCAAACAAATACAAAAAATATAGAATAGCAATAAATAAATAAATAAATAAATAAATAAATAAATAAATAAATAAATAAATAAATAAATAATAACTAAATAAGTAAATAAATAAACGAAATAGGAAAATAAATAAATAAAACAAGAATGCATGCACGTAGCAGCTACACATACACTCCAAACAACAGATCCTGCTGCTGTTGCTATTGCTGCTGCTGCTGCTATTGCTGCTGCTGCTGCTGCTGCTATTGCTGCTGCTTCTGCTATTGCTGCTGCTGCTGTTGTCGTTGTTGCTGCTGCTGCTGTCACAGTTGCTTTTACTTCTCGACTCACTCTAAGAGAAGAACTGTTTTCTTAAAACCATCACTAGGGTTTACTAGGGTTTAGGGTCTAGGGTTTAGGGTCTAGGGTTTAGGGTTTAGGGTTTAGGGTTTACTGCTGTTGAGCGTATATGAGATTTCCGTCCATTAGAATTTTTTTTCTTCCTGTTAACTTCGAATGATAGAAATCAACTTGATGAAAAACCCCAGAAATACGAAATTGCTGTAGATACACCCCAAACCCTAAACCCTAAACCCTAAACCCTAAACCCTAAACCCTAAACCCTAAACCCTTGTTTTAATCTTATTAGATTTGGTATTTGAAAGCTACCAAAGCTTCATCAATACAAGAGCAAGTATAATTTGCGGTGTACGTACAGCTGACAGCTGACAGGTTTTAAATTATGATTTCGGGGGGTTTAGGGTTTACTACGGCTTACTAGGGTTTACTATTGTTTACTAGGGTTTACTAGGGTTTACTAGGGTTTACTAGGGTTTAGGGTTTACGTACCCAAAGATATCGTAGTTTAGTAGATTCAACAGTTTGTCCGACATAATATACAACAGCAGCAATTGCTTCAATCTCATCATCATCATGAATGTTCTCTCTCTCCATCTTCTCTTCAATTATATTTAAATAATTTTTTTTAAAAGAAAATAAACAAAAAGATATACCTCGAAATTTTAAAAAAGGTAAATATAAACCTCGATGTACACCCCAACCTCTCGTTGTTGTTGCTGTTGCTGTTGTTGCTGTTGCTGCTGCTGCTGCTGCTGCTGCTGCTGATTGTGCTGCTTCAATGTCGGCTGCTGCAGGATAGGAGGACAGATGAATGGCTCTAGGTGCCTTGAAGAAACCCATTTCACACGGGTATACCCCGCTTAAACCCTAAACCCTAAACCCTAAACCCTAAACCCTAAACCCTAAACCCTAAACCCTAAACCCTAGTTTCCCTAAACCCTAAGCCGTCTTCCAAAGAGGAAAGAGGTCTTTCTTTATTTGAAATGATTTATATGAAGAAATATACAAAAGAAGTCAAATTAATAAACAAAACAATGAAGAAATACTCCAACGAGCGGCGCATATATATTTGAGGTGTACGTACACCTCGCCTACGCTGCGTGCTATACGCCACTATAGCAACTGTATTTCTATCATAATTATAATTATTTTATTTTTATTTTATTTCAAATACTTCTATAGTCCTGACATTGTAAACACAAAACCCCCTCGGGTCTGGGGCCCTACGGGTGGCTTCAGCCGCTGCCGTTGTTGCATACGCAGCATCATAAAGGTTTAGGGTTTAGGGTTTAGGGTTTAGGGTTTAGGGTTTAAAATTATGGGTTTATTGTTTTTTAAAACGTAAATAAAGATAAAGAAGAACAAATTAAAGCCTTATATTCCCTCCTTCCCTCCTCATGAGCATGCGATCTATAACTATACAACTCCGGGGTGTACGTACACTACAAAATCAAGCATAGAACAGCAAGAAAAGCAAGCTGACAGCAGCAGCAACAGCAGCAGCACCAGCCACACAAACAGCAGCACCAACAGCAACAAAAGAAGCAGCAAATAAAACAATATACCATAGGGGGCCCCACTGAGGGGCCCCTGTGTGCTGTACGCTACATCACATACACCCCAGCACTTCTCGTTAAACCCCTCTTACTCTATTGTCTAGCTAGCTAGCTAGCTAAGGATTGCGTTGGGATGAAATTGCTAGCGATCTAGCTAGCTAGCTAGCTACCTAACCATCTACATACCTAGCTACCTAGCTACCTAGCTACCTAGCTAGCTAGCTGGCTGGTTGGCTTGCTAGCCAGCTAGCCAGCCACTGCGAGACACCAGCAGTTAGAACGATGGCTAGCTAGCTAGCTAGCTAGCTAGCTAGCTGGCTGGCTAGCTAGTTGGCTAGCTACCCGCGGGCCCTGCTAGCGAGCTCTCTCCTATCAGTAGGAAGCTAGCCAGCTAGCTGGCGAGGTAGCTAGCAAGCTAGTATCTGCCTATCTATCTAGCTAGCTACCTACCTACCTACTCACCTAGCTAGGTAGCTAGCTAACCGACTAGCTAGCTAGCTAGCTAGCTAGCTAGCTAGGTAGGTAGCTAGCTAGGTAGATAGGTAGGTAGCTAGGTAGGTAGCTGCTCAGGCTTCAGCTCTTACAGCTGAAGAAGAATGAAGGGCCCTCTAGAGCATATTCCGATGCTGCTATACAGCAACTAGCTAGCTAGCTAGCTAGCTAGCTGGCTAGCTAGCTAGGTAGGTAGGGCTAAGTAGTATTCGCTATTGCCGGACAGGGTGATGAAGATGGGAGGCAGAAGGCCCCTCACATCTCAAACCCTAAACCCTAAACCCTAAACCCTAAACCCTAACAGTAAGCCTCAAACCCTAAGGCAAACCCTAAACCCTAGACGCAAACCCTAAACCCTAAATCCGAACACACAAGTCCGTCATCGTAAGCACATCCCGCTTGAGCCAGCGAGGGTTTAGAGCCTGCAGGAGATCGTCTTCAAACCCTAAACCCTAAACCCTAAGCCCTAAACCCTAAACCCTAGGCCCTCAACACCAACCCCAAGCTCTCATATGCAAACCCTAAACCCTAATTACCTAGGACGACTCCAAAGGTAACCTAAACCTAAACCCTAAACCCTAAACCCTAAACCCTAATCGATGCATAGGGGACTCTTGAAGGGGCCCCCGTTGCAGGGCCCCCTCTAAACCCTAAACCCTAAACCCTAAACCCTATTTATACTATTATTAAAACAGAAGCAGAAGCCTAAGACCCTATACTGCGGATTCCTATCTATTAGTTGTTGCAGCTCGCGCTGCTCAGAGGGGCCCCCCAGGGGGCCCCCCACGGGGGCCCCCCTAGGGGGGCCCCCCAGGGGGGGCCCCCCGATCCCGTGGGGGGCCCCTGTCTGTCTGTTGACTGTTTTTATCTAATCTGTTTGTAATGATAGATAAAAAAGAAGAAAATAAATATTTAAAATTTAAGATGTAAGGAAGATGAAGTGTTGAGGTGTACATACACCCCAAATCTCTGTTTGTATATTTATGTTTTTATGTTATTCTTTTTTAGTTATTTTTATATTTAGATTCAAATTCTTATTTACATTGATAAGACATCTTATCACTCACAAACCCTAAACCCTAAACCCTAAACCCTAAACCCTAAACCCTAGGGCGTGGTAGAGGGTTCCTCATGGGAAGACTGCTGCATCTGAGGGGCCCCCGAGCTTCGAGGGGCCCCCTGCAGCACAAATCCTTGAATGTTTATCTTCCTCTGCAGCAGATAAACCCTAAACCCCAAACCCTAAACCCTAGATCCCTTCCTAGTCTTAACGGTTGCAGCCTTACTGCTACCACATTCAGGTGTACGTACACCTCAAAAACCTTAGAGCCGCATGCAGCCCCATCTGCTGCAGCATATCATTCTCTCCCTTCTCACAAACCCTACCTTGGGGGCCCCCTTGGGGGCCCCCTTGGGGCCCCTACCAGGGGCCTCCTTGGGGCCCCCAGGAGGGGCCCCCATGGGGCCCCTAACACTTATCAGGGGGGCCCCTTGATAATTAGCAGTTTATCTGGGGGCCCCCTTCAATACAGGATTATCGATTATTCTCTTAGAGATTCTGAGGTGTCTGTACACCTCAGAGAGGGGGGCCTTCGCTGTTTCTGCAGCAGCAAACCCACCAAGGAAGCGCAGGGGGCCCCCGTGGGGGGCCCCGCCGGGGGCCCCCCTGTGGGGCCCCCAAGTGTATTTAAGGGGGAGACAGATATAACGACATCCTCTCAAGACAATCAGTTAATCGAACAAGAAGCTAGACACCTGCAGGTATATTAGGGTTTATTAGGGTATATTAGGGTTTATTAGGGTTTATTAGGGTTTATTAGGGTTTATTAGGGTTTATTAGGGTTTACTAGGGTTTAGGGTTTAGGGTTTAGGGTTTAGGGTTTAGGGTTTAGGGTTTAGGGTTTAGGGTTTAGGGTTTAGGGTTTAGGGTTTTGTGTCTTGTAGGGGCCGAAGACTCTGGAAGAAGCCCGAGAACTTCTTCTTCGCTCTCAGACAAATCAGGGAATAACACTACCAGGTAGGGTTTGAATCCCTAAACCCTAAACCCTAAACCCTAAACCCTAAACCCTAAACCCTAGTAGTAGCTGCATTAAGTCTCATACGCTGTTTTTCTTCTAAAGTAAACTAGCGGAAGTATCTGCAATGAACGATGCCTACTGTGACGGATTAACGGTTTAGGGTTTAGGGTTTAGGGTTTAGGGTTTAGGGTTTAGGGTTTAGGGTTTAGGGTTTAGGGTTTAGGGTTTAGGGTTTTGCAGGTGGTGTAGTGGATCGTTATCTACCTCCTCGAGACCCAAGCACTTTTCTGTTGGAGCCTCACAAGTTAACGAAGGAAGAGCAGCGCTTTCAAATACTATTTAACGGTAGGATAAACCCTAAACCCTAAACCCTAGACCCTAAACCCTAGACCCTAAACCCTAGACCCTAAACCCTAAACCCTAGCGCGTTAGACTGCTTGCTGCTGTAGATCCACTGTCGCTTGGAGTGTGAGGTGAGGGGACTATACATCAGGATGCTGTTGGTATATCTAGGGTTTAGGGTTTAGGGTTTAGGGTTTAGGGTTTAGGGTTTAGGGTTTGTGTGCAGTGCTTCCTTGGTTTTTCTTCGGGTGTATGTTGACTACTCCTCTTCTTCTTGCTCGTTATCATCAGAAGAAGCTGCAAGAGAGGCAGCAGAGTTTGTAGGCTATACCTCTAAACCCTAAACCCTAAACCCTAGTGTTTAGGGTTTAAACCCTAAACCTTAAACCCTACGTTATCATCAGAAGAAGCTGCAAGAGAGGCAGCAGAGTTTGTAGGCTATACCTCTAAACCCTAAACCCTAAACCCTAGGGTTTAGTGTTTAAACCCTAAACCCTAAACCCTAAACCCTAAACCCTAAACCCTAGGGTTCTATAAGTGATATGGGGTTTGTGTTTGTGTTTAACCTGCTCAGATTTACGGTGTCTAGACAGCTGCAGGGTTATCTATCATATCCTCCTTTGTTATTTGTTTATTTTTCTGAAATAAATAAATTAATAGAACAACCTCAAGAGATGTTGCTGCTCTTGCTTAACTCTGCTGCATTTGGAGCCCACACAATTGCCTGCCTATTCGTAGACATTGCTGCTCTACTAGCGTAAACCCTAAACCCTAAAC
Organism: Eimeria praecox; assembly: GCA_963920595.1. Taxonomy (NCBI): domain Eukaryota; phylum Apicomplexa; class Conoidasida; order Eucoccidiorida; family Eimeriidae; genus Eimeria; species Eimeria praecox. The sequence goes on along the minus strand of OY986947.1, from coordinate 1,073,491 downwards.
CCTAAACCCTAAACCCTAGACCCTAAACCCTTTTCTCATAGAAGAGGCCGGCAGATGGCACAGCGAGAAACCCTCTACAAGACACGATGAATAGATCGCCGTACCCTAGTAATTAGGGTTTAGGGTTTAGGGTTTAGGGTTTAGGGTTTAGGGTTTGTGTTGCATGCAGGGCTAACGGAATAGAACTCCCAGTGGCGATATGTGATATATGCAATCTATCGAAGGAGGGGCCCCAAAGGGGCCCCTCTGGGGGCCCCGCTGGAGGGCCCCCTGGGGGCCCCTCTGGGGGCCCCCCTGGAGGCTCCCCTGGAGGCTCCCCTGGAGGGGCCCCTGGAGGTGCCCCTGGAGGCTCCCCTGTTGGCTCCCCTGGAGGGGCCCCTGGAGGGGCCCCTGGAGGGGCCCCTGGAGGGGCCCCTGGGGGTCCCCCTGGAGGGTCCCCTGGGGGGCCCCCAAGTAGCGAATTTACAGCAGCAGGAGCACCTTACTCATTTTTGCTGCTGCCTGATGGGTATAAGGGGGAGCCTGGGGCTGCAGAATTGATAGATATAAAAGAAGAGAAGATGTATGAGGGGGTTTTAAATAAAGAAACAACAAGACGTATAATAGATCATATTATAACTATCAGACCTGCAGCTGCAGCTCTTTTAGCTGAAGCAGAGG
>OY986947.1:1047831-1050331 GCA_963920595.1 Eimeria praecox | reverse complement strand
GGTGCAACGACTCCCTCAACAGCAGCAACAGCAGCAGCAGCAGCATCAGCAGCATCTGCTGCATCTGCTGCTGCTGCTTCTCTTTCCCCCGCAGCAGCAGCAGAAGCAGCAACAAGAGAACGCTGCTGCTGCAGCGATGTCTGCCGATTGAAAGACAGCAGCAGCAAAGGAGCAGCAGCAGATTCTTCCGGCTGTCTCCACGCCTCAACAAAACAACGAGGAGCAGCAGGTAGCCAGCTTGCTGCTGCTGCTGCTTCTGCTGCTGCTGCTGCTGCTGCTGCTGGGGCAGGAGCAGCAGCAGCAGCAGCAGAAGCAGAAGCAGCAGCAATGGGCTTCGCTGTAGGGCTTGTGTTGCTGTTGCTGCTGCTGCTGCTGCTGCTGCTGCTGCTAGGAGGCAACCCGCGGAGCTGCACATGAACGGAAAGCCACTCAGAGGGGAGAGGAACAGCAGCAGCAGCAGCAGCAGCTGCTGCTGCTGCTGCTGCTTCAGCTGCTGCTTCTGCTTCTGCTGCTTCTGGTTTTGCTGCTGCTGCCGCTGCTGCTGCTGCTGCTGCGGCTGCTTCTCTCTTCTCGAGAGCAGTATCCCATTCAAAAGGTGTAGGGAGAATAAACGCGCTGCTGCTGCTGCTGTCTGCTGCTGCTGCTGCTGCTGCTGCTTCATCTTCTGCTGCTGCAGTTGTTAAGTCTCCCGTATCTGTGTTGCTTTCCTCTCTGCATGTTGCTGCTTCAATTGCTGCTGCTGCTTCAGCTGCTGCTGCTGCTTCTGCTACTTGTTTTGTTGCTGCTGCTGCTGCTGCTTCAGCTGCTGCTGCTGCTTCCGCTGCTGCTGCTGCTTCAGCTGCTGCTGCTGCTTCTGCTACTTGTTTTGCTGCTGCTGCTTCTTCTTCTGATGCTACCGAGTCCGCCTTATTGCTGCTGTTGCTGCTGCTGCTGCTGCTGTGTGCCTCGCATGCTTCTGCTGCAGCAGCTTCTGCTGCTGCTACCGCTCCTACGTAATTCGCTGCTGTTGCTGCTGCTGCTGCTGCTGCTGCTTCAAGGTCTCCTTCTAACTCGGCAGCAGCAGCTTGTGCTGCTGCTGCTGCTGCTGCACCAGATCCCAATTCAGCAGCTTCTGCTGCAGCAGCTTCTGCTGCAGCAGCTTCTGCTGCAGCAGCTTCTGCTGCAGCAGCTTCTGCTGCAGCAACTTCTTCAATATCTACTGCAGCAGCTCCTGCTGCAGCAGCTCCTGCTGCAGCAGCTTCTGCTGCAGCAGCGTCTGGTGCTGCAGCTTCTGCTGCAGCTTCTGCTGCAGCTTCTGCTGCAGCAGAAGCTGCTGCAGCAACTTCTTCAATATCTACTGCAGCAGCTTCTGCTGCAGCAGCTCCTGCTGCAGCAGCTCCTGCTGCAGCAGCTTCTTCAATTTCTGCTGCTGCAGCTTCTGCTGCAGCTGCTTTTTCAATTTCTGCTGCTGCAGCTCTTGCTGCAGCAGCTTCTGCTGCAGCTGCTTCTTCCATAGCTGCTGCTGCAGCTCTTGCTGCAGCAGCTTCTGCTGCTGCAGCTTCTTCAATTTCTGCTGCTGCTGCTCTTGCTGCAGCAGCTTCTGCTGCTGCAGCTTCCTCAATTTCTGCTGCTGCAGCTCTTGCTGCAGCAGCTTCTGCTGCAGCAGCTTCTTCAATTTCTGCTGCTGCTGCTCTTGCTGCAGCAACTTCTGCTGCAGCTCTTGCTGCAGCAACCTCTGCTGCTGCAGCCTCTTCAATATCTGCTGCTGCAGCTTCTGCTGCTGCAGCTTCTGCTGCTGCAGCTTCTGCTGCTGCAGTTTCTGCTGCTGCAGCTTCTGCTGCTGCAGCTTCTGCTGCTGCTGCAGCTTCTGCTGCAGTAGTAGGAGCTGTCTCGTTATGTGTTTCCTCTTGAGGAGATGTATGCTTCTTCTTCGCTGCTGCTGCTGCTGCTGCTGCTGCTGCTGCCTCTGCTTCAGACTCCCCTGCGTCAGATGCTGCTGTCTCTGCTGCTGTTCCTGCTGCTGCTTCGGGCTCTCCTTCACTTGCTGCTGCTGCTGCTGCTGCTGTTGTTGCTGTTAGTGCTGCTGCTTCTGTTTCTGCTGCTGCTGCTGCTGCTGCTGCTGGGGCTGCCTCTGTTGCCTCCGAAGCATCTGCTACTGTTGCTGCAGCTGTTTTTGTTGTTGCTGCTGCTGCTTCTCTCGCTGCTGCTTCTTCAGCTGCAGCAGCACCTGCTGCAGCTGCAACTGCGTCGGCAGCAGCCCTCTCTGCTGCTGCTGTTGCTGCTGCTGCAGCTACATCTGCTGCTTCGCTTACAGCAGTAGCAGCAGCAGCTGCTTCTCCTGCTGTTGCTGCTTTTGCTGCAGCAGCTTCAGCTGCAGCAGCAGCAGCGGCTGCGGCTGCTGCAGCAGCAACAGCAGCTGACACAGCAGCAGCTGCTTCTGCTGCTGCAGCTGCTGCAGCTGTTGCTTCTGCTGTTGCTGCTTTTGCTGCAGCAACTTCAGCTGCGTGTGCTCCCCCTGCTT
>OY986947.1:1020331-1027831 GCA_963920595.1 Eimeria praecox | reverse complement strand
GGGTTTAGGGTGTTGGCTGTATGAGTGTTATGTTTCTAATTGTTTAATTGTTTAAATGTTTGTTTATTTATTTTTTGTTGATTGCTTCTGTTTAATATTTGTATGAAACATGCAATAAATTTTGAATCTATATATTTTTTTTTCTAGGGTTTAGGGTTTAGGGTTTAGGGTTTAGGTAGGGTTTAGCTAGGGTTTAGCTAGGGTTTAGAGTTTAGGGTTTAGGGTTTAGGGTTTAGGTAGGGTTTAGGTAGGGTTTAGGGTTTAGGGTTTAGCTAGGGTTTAGGGTTTAGGGTTTAGGGTTTGTGGTTTATGTTATATGTGTATATGTGTGTGTAGGTTATTTTTTCCTCTTCTAGATCAAACGTTTCATTTATTTCTCCTTCCGGGTGTATCTACAGCTTGTCCTCTGCTAGCAGCAAAGAGAGGAGGCCCTCTGTTGGTTGCATTGCTTCAAGCCACAGTGTTTTTGGTTGTTCGTGATCCTACATATATTCTAGCTTGTTTAATATGTTTATTGTCTATCCTTCTATCTTTCTTCCTCTTACTATCACCAGAACAAAAAACACTGGGATCATTCGTTACTGTCTTTGTTTCCTTCTTATTTATTGCATTTACATCGAGAGCTTTCTATACTAGGTAGGTTAGGGTTTAGGGGTTAGGGGTTAGGGTTTAAGGTTTGGGGGTTAGGGTTTAGGGTTTAGGGTTTGGGGGTTAGGGTTTGGGGGTTAGGGTTTAGGGTTTGGGGGTTAGGGTTTAGGGTTTGGGGGTTAGGGTTTAGGGTTTGGGGTTTATGTAGGGGTAATTATTAATTGTTGAATGCTGATTGCTGTCTACGGTGGAAGGGAGTTCGGGTTTAATTAGGGTTTAGGGTTTAGGGTTTATTTCGGGTTTATTTCGGGTTTACTTCGGGTTTCTGCTTAGGGTTTAGGGCTTAGGGTTTAGGGTTTAGGGTTTAGGGTTTAGGGTTTAGGGTTTAGGGTTTATATATATGTGTGTGTGTGTGTGTATAAACTGTGTAGGATGTTTGAGATCAATCGTCGTCGTTTATTTTGTAAGTATGTTTTACCGTATATTTTATATTTAGAGGAAGTAGCAACAGTTTTGTATGGAGCGCCGAGAGGAGAAGAAGGAGAGAGCGAATCGAGCGAGTCGTTTGCTTCAGGATTTGTTCTGCTGCAGCAGCTGCAGCAGCAGCAGCAGCAGCAGCAACTCCAACAGCAGCAGCAGCAGCAGCAGCAGCAGCAGCAGATGTTGTTGTTACAACAAGCATCTTCATTAAATGGGGATATTCAATCTTATCCTACACATTCATACAACAGAAAATCTACAAAAAAAAAAAATAAACAAAATAAATTTATCTGTGATTCGTCGCAAGTCATTGAAGATGCTGCTGCTCCAGGAACGTAGCTGCGGAAACACTGCACCACATCCTGCTGCTGCTGCTGTTGCTGCTGCTGCTGCTGCTGCTGCTGCTGCTGTTGTTGCTGCTGCAGCAGCAGCAACAGCAGCAGCAGCAGCAACTGAAGCAGCAGCAGCAACTGAAGCAGCAGCAGCAACTGAAGCAGCAGCAGCAACTGCAGCAGCAGCAGCAACTGCAGCAGCAACTGCAGCAGCAACAGCAGCAGCAGCAGCAGGAAGGATGTGTATATACGGGGGATACGCTCGGCTTATCTGTAAGCGGGGATTCTACAGCAATCATTGAAGAGCCTTCTTTTCATTTTTGTTTATATTTCGACTTAACCCAAATTATATTTATATTAATATAAATGTAAATTATATAGATATATATATATATATATATATATATATATATATATATATATATATTCTCGGCTGTGTCTGTCTTAGGTTTTAGAAATAGTACAGATAGTTATTTATTATTAAGTAGAATATATCTTTATAGATACAGATAGTTATTTATTATTAAGTAGAACAAGTAAAGGAGATAACTTATTATTATTTAATTATATGATAGTTTGTACGTACGTAAATATATATAAACTTCTTTTCAGGTGTATGTACACTGCACTATATCGATTTGAGATAACAACCTTCAAATCCCTCAAATAGTTTAGAATAAAGTATTTAATAATTAAAACAGTTTGATTTCTTAGTAATTGTATATAAATAAATAAATAAATAATATAAATAAAACAGCAAAACCTGCTATGTTTCTATTATTATTTCTATTTATATATTACTACTTCTCGTTCTTATAGGGGGGGTGTCTAGACAGATATATTTGAAACTAACTCGAATTTGTATATTTATTTTAGCTTTTCTAAAAAATTATTTTTAATATTCTTTAGAATGTTCTTTCGTAAAATGCAGACAAGAAGAAAAACATTATTTCGTATGTTATGGTTGCCTACTTCGGTTCGGTGGTGCTCTGGCTGGCGGGTTCGAGAAATGTAGTTAATGTATAGAGATTTTCTCTTAAATTTGAAGAATATTTAGAAATATAATCTAAAATATAACAAATATATTTTTTTTCTGCAAAAAATGAAAGAATTTGAGTCTTTATCTAAACTTGAATATCCTGGTCTGGCTAGCTATCGATGTCTGGCGGGCGCGCAAAGAGAAAACACCGAAATAAATATGCTTTTCAGATATTTTTTGTGTTTTTAATATTTATTTTCTCATTTTAATTATATATTGAGAAAAAAAAGAAGAAAAAAACCACAAAAAATGCATGAATCGCAAGGATTCTGCACGATGGTCTCGACGATATATCTGGGGTGTATATACAGCTTTTTTTTTGTTTTGTAAAAGAGAAAGCATAAAATATTTATGATTGATTGTCAGTTTTATATATTTAAATATTTAAAATTATACATTTCTTCTTCTTTTGAAATATTTAAAACCCTAAAACCCTTAAAACCCCCGCGAGCAGCTTCTCATCATGCTCGTTCATGTTTCTTCTTCCTTTCTTCTTGTTGATTTCCTCAAATAATGTACGAAAATTATTTGATATTTATTTATTTATACATTATTTCGTATTATATATTTAGTCTTTTTACTTTCAATTTTCTATTTTATCTTCAATTATCAAACAAAATCTTCCTAACTATGTTTAATGCAACAGCAGATGTTGTTGTATTCAATTTTTCTATTTCTTCGATTCTTCCTTCTTCGCTTTAATTCATCTTCCTTGTATATTTAATTAATTTACATATTTATTTCTTTATTATATATATAATAACCCTAATATCCTTTGCTTAGGTTCTCTCTCTCTCTTCGACAATGATCCTTATTAAAGACATCATCGCTCCTTCGTTTATCGAGAGAAGAAAACTTACGCCATCAACTTATTCTATCTTTTCTATTTATTTAAATCTACCGCATTCAATAACATCATCAGCAAACAACGCTACTGAGGGACGCTTGAAGTGTAGACAAGCGAGCAGCAGCAGCAACAGCAGCAGCAGCAACAACAGCAGCAGCAGCAACAGCAGCAGCAGCAGCAACAACAACAACAGCAGCAGCAGCAGCAGCGACAGCTGCAGCAGCAGCAGCAGCAACACTCGCACCAACAGGTGCAACAGTCAGCACTCCAGCAGCATCTGGAGCAGTATCAACAACAACAGCAGCAGCAGCAGCAGCAACAGCAGCAGCAGCAACAGCAACAGCAGCAACAGCAGCAGCAGAGGTTATGTTTCTTTGATGTTAGGTAGAAGAAGTCGAACCAGTTCATTTAGAAGCCCGTCACCTTCTTCTATTTCTTATTCTCCTTCTTCCTCTATTTATTCTTCTTCTTCTTCTCCTTCTTCTTCTTCTTCTCCTTCTTCTTCTTCTTCTTCTTCTTCTTCTTCTTCTTCTCCTTCTTCTTCTCCTTCTTCTTCTATTTATTCTTCTCCTCCTTCTTCTTCTTCTTCTTCTTCTTCTTCTTCTTCTTCTTCTTCTCCTTCTTCTTCTCCTTCTTCTTCTATTTCTTCTTCTTCTTTTTCTATTTCTTCTTCTTCTTCTTGTAATATTTTGTCTCACGTTTTAACTTCGAGTATATTTCGTGGACTTCTTCTTATTTTGTTATTTATGTTTCTTCTATCTCCAAATAATTTATATTTATGCTCTGCTATTAACAATCATCATCGCTCATCTCCTATTCTTGCTCCTGCTGTCTTCCTCAGCAGCACTTCTCCCTTATCTTCTTCTTCTTCTTCTTCTTCTTCTTCTGCTGCTGCTGCAGCAGCAGCAGAAGCAGAAGCACCACCACCAACAACAACAACAACAGCAGCAACAGAGCAGCAGCAACAGCAGCACTTACAGCATCAGCACCACCTGCAGCATCACCATCGCCTGCAGCAGCAGCATCAGCAGCACCAGCAGCATCAGCAGCACTTGCAGCAGCAGCAGCACCAGCAGCAGCAGCAGCAGCAGCAGCAGGATGAGGGGCCGTTGCTGCTTGAGGTAAGAGATAGTCCTGCATTAAATTTAGAAGAAGACGAAAACTGTTTAGTAGATCCATCAGACGTACCTGAGAATGTGTTCAATCCTGTAGAAGACGTAGAGATAGAAGCGACACAATGGGCAGAACATGTAAATGATGAGGTGTATGTACAGCAGAGTTTGAAGGCGTATCAAACAACAGACACACCTGGAAGAGAACGCCAGTTTATATTAAGTTTTAAATTACCAAATAATCTCGCAACAGATCAACAACAAGAGGCATATATCTCTCTAAATAAAATATGGGATGGATCTGAACATACATGGATCTGCCCTCAACATACACTCGAATATATATTATTAATTGATGATAAATATTTACAAGGAAGAAACGAAACAAGTTTAACACAATATAAAATAGAAGCAAATATAGATGAAGATCTACGTACATACACTACAAATATAACAGATTTAATATTAGAGAATAATAAATTACAGAATAATAATAATATTATTCGTATATTAATACGAGAAAAACATAATAAATGTTTATCTGCATTCTCCACACCTAACGAAATAAATAAACCTATTTTGAAAATAAAAACAATTATTAAGGAAGATATTGATGCTGTATATGGAGATTGGAGCCAATATACACCTTGTCGCGTGTCTTGTATATCTTCTGTAAATTATAATTGTAGACAAAGACCATGTTCTCCAGGAATAAATGCAGGAGCTGTATGTACACCAGAAAGTATGATAGATAAACAACCGTGTATAGATAATAATATATCTATCTCATGTACTTGTAATATATTAAATACAGAACACGCTTGCCCCGTTAATTCTACTTGTGATGACTCCATACCAAATAATGTTAAATGTAAATGTTTGGGAATGTTTAGAAAACAAAACGCAACAGAAAAAACACAGTGTATAATCGGTACGTAACACATAATAATAAATTATATATATATATATATATATATGTATATATATATATATATATATATAGATAGATAGATATAGATATAGATATAGATATAGATATAGATATAGATATAGATATAGATATAGATATAATTTTATATATTAATTATATATAATAATTAATATTATATATAGATAATAACAAATTAATATATATATATATATATATATATATATATATATATATATATATATATATATATATATTATTTTATATATTAATTAGAAACCCGAGATATTATAAACCCTAGATATTATAAACCCTACTAACCCTAAACCCTACGATCAATAAACACTAGGAGCACTAAACCCTACTAACCCTACAAACCCTAGAAACCCTAAACCCTAGAAACCTTCTAAACCTTCTAAACATTATAAACCCTATAAACCCTATATATATATCTATCTATATCTATATCTATATATATATATATATATATATATATATATATATATATATAATCTCCGTCTGTCTATCTCTATCTGTCTATCTCTATCTGTCTATATCTATCTATCTATATTATTATTATTATATATTTGTGTGTTTTCTACTGCAGACACAGCAGATTTATCTATATCTTCTTCCGACGACTTAAATACAACAAACACGAATGCTTCTTTAATTATTTTTTATGTTATACTCGGCGTCTTCGGTGCTGTTGTTGTTATTGGATGCACCATACTCCTCTGTAAACCCTAAACCCTAAACCCTAAACCCTAAACCCTAAACCCTAAACCCTAAACCCTAGACTCTTTGTTTTATTAAACCCTAAACCCTGCAATCGAATGTGCTGATGGTTTAGTGTTGAGAGAAGTAATAAATATAAAATACAAATATAAATATAAATATAAAATATAAATATAAATATAAAATATAAATATAAATATAAATATAAATATAAATATAAATATAAATATAAATATAAATATAAATATAAATATAAATATAAATATAAATATAAATATAAATATAAATATAAATATAAATATAAATATAAATATAAATATAAATATAAATATAAATATAAATATAAATATAAATATAAATATAAATATAAATATAAATACAGAATTATTGATTACAAACAAATCGCGAGATATAAACATATCTCAGCTTCTTAAATTTTATGTTTGTTTGTTTTGGTCTTCTTCTCTCTTCTTCTCTCTCTTCTCTCTCTTCTCTCTCTTCTCTCTCTTCTCTATCTTCTCTATCTTCTCTATCTTCTCTCTCTCTAATATCTCTCCTGTCTATTCCCTTTCTTCTCTCTCTTGTCTCTCTCTTCTCTTTCTCTCTTGTCTCTCTCTCTTGTCTCTCTGTCTTCTCTCTCTCTTCTCTCTCTTCTCTCTCTTGTCTCTCTGTCTTCTCTCTCTCTTCTCTCTCTTCTCTCTCTTCTTTCTCTCTTCTCTCTCTCTTCTCTCTCTTCTCTCTCTTCTTTCTCTCTTCTCTCTCTCTTCTCTCTCTCTCTCTTCTCTCTCTCTTCTCTCTCACCTCTCTCTTCTCTCTTCTCTCTATCTCTTCTCTCTTCAGGTGTTAAGGAGAGGCCCCTACGTGATGAAGATTTGTTAACAGCAAACATAAACCCGCAGACTGCTCAACCAATGTCTGGTGTAGCGGACTTAGGGGCTAATATGTATTGGGGTCAAACTAATCCTATGATGGGGGGCCCCCCCATGGGGGGCCCCCCTATGGGGGGCCCCCCTATGGGAGGGGGGGGCCCTGTCCCCCGTGGGGCCCCACAAATGGGAGGGGCCCCACTCAATAGGGGGGCCCCACAAATGGGAGGAGGATCCCCCATGGGGGCCCCACAAATGGGAGGGGGGGCCCCTATGGGGGCCCCTATGGGGGCCCCTATGGGGGCCCCTATGGGGGCCCCTATGGGGGCCCCACAACAAATGGGGGGCCCCCCTAGTGGGGTATATCCGGGGGCCCCTGTAGGAATGGGGAGGGGCGTAGCACCCCCGAAGGGTCTACCTGGGGGGCCCCCCAGGAGAGGATAAAATATTTAAATATATGAGAAGTGTTTGTTTCTTCTGTCTTGTCTTGTGTTTATGAGGGAGAAAATATATTATTATATTATAATATATTATTATATAATATATTATATATATATATTATAATATAAT
>OY986947.1:1015331-1017831 GCA_963920595.1 Eimeria praecox | reverse complement strand
ATATAAATATATAAATATGTACAGATACATGTAAATACATAAATAAGTAGATATATTTATAGATAATTAAACACATTTGTAGATTATAATATAAATATATAAAATACAAATATATAAATATGTAAAGATAGAAATATATAAATGTTAACATATACAGATAAAAACATCTACGAACAAACAAACAAACAAACAAATAAATCAAACAATATATATATATATATATATATATATATATATATATATATATATATATATATATATATAATATGTATGGCCGCAGAGCATAACAAACAGGAAATATTTAGGGTTTAGGGTTTAGGGTTTAGAAAAAGAATAAGAATAAGAACAAGAACACGAATGAGAATAAGACTAAGAATATATTATATATATATATATAATATATATAATATATGTAATATGTTATATATATATATATATGTATATATATATATATGATGCGTATAATATATATTATAGATATAATAGATATAATATATACAATGTATATAATAAATATAACAAATATAATATATCTCCAATACGAACACTACATAGTGTATATCGTATATGAAATATCTAAAGTATATAATATCTGTCTGCTTTCTGATATTTGTTTTTATTTATTTATAATAAATAAAAAAATATTATTATGCGTATATATATATATATATATATACCTAATTTACAGATGGTTTCAGTTTTAAGATTATCTTGTATAAACTGCGAGCTGCATGTACACCTGGCTCCACCTTCTACGGTGTCTGTACACCCCGAGTTTTGTGGGCAGATTCCTTCTTGTTGTAGATATGTACAACTACATCTATTTTGAATAGAAGAATCAGTACACGGTATTTTTTGTATCATTTTTTCGGGTGTACATACACTCCCCTTTCCTACACCAGGCAAACATATTCTTTTTCTACATTGATAATTAACAGAAGATATACAATTAGCTCGACAAGTAGAGAACTCTCCCCAACTATCATATTCTGCATCTTTCGGGGTTGTATCTAATATATTTAATATTAATTTAGGGGGATTAATATCATTTGGAGTAGCAAAGTCAGAAAAACAAAAGGAAGATTGTTGGCGTATACGTAAATGTAAGGTTCTACCTTTCAAACCCTTTGTATAAAATAAAGAAGATATATTTATATTTTGATATTCTTCTAAAGAAGATATATTTTGTGTGATAACATCATCTGTTTCTTCTAAATCTTTTGTTTTATACATATAATTATCATCACGCATACGTGTTATATTTAATATTAAATCTGTACAATCGATATTATTGGTATTATTTTCGGTTGTTTTTATTGTATATATACTTAATATAGCATCACCATTTTCAAATGTTTCAAGGGGAATATTAAAAGAGAGAAATGCTTGACTCTCTTGACCTGGGAATTCTATTGCCTTTGTTTGATGTGCCTTCAATTCTTTATTAATTATAACTTCATCATTCAAATGATATGCCCATTGATACGAATATAATTGCTTTTCTTTCTTCAAATAGGGATAGTTTGAGGGAATCGTATCTGTTATCAAACAATCGATATTCTCTCGAAAATTTAAATCTGGTGGAGTTGTTGTTGATATATAATCTTCAGATATATAATTGGGGGATGATGGATCTAATGAAGATATGGTTGTTCGCGTTTCAGGTGTACGTACACCTAAAACACAAACAGAAAATATACATAATATTAATAACAAATATACTAAAGTATCATAGAAAAAAGATAAATAACTAACAACATTACGAATTCTACTCGTATGTGTCTTGTTGCTCTTCTTCTTATTCTCCCTGATGTTGATGATGTTGCTCATACACCTCAGGCCTCGTGTACAAATACTGATGCTGCTGCTGCTGTTGCTGCTGTTGCTGCTGTTGCTGCTGCGGCTATTGATCTTGCTTTTGCTGTTGTTATTATTGCTGCTGTTGCTGTTGCTGCTGTTGCTGTTGCTGTTGCTAGTTGAACAACACACAGCTTCTGCAGGGGCTGACAGGCGAGCACACATTACAGGAGAAGAATGAGGGGAAGAAGAAGAAGAAGAAATCAAATTTAAATCTGTGAGGGATATTCTCTTATTTAACAAATCTTGTCGATATCGATTTAGCTTGCAACAGCTTCCTGAGCCGCGTTGCATGGCGGCAGCGGCATGGGGGATCTGCAATGAAAAATGATGAAACTTGTCTCGAAAAGAAGCTATTTAACATTAAAAGTATAATATAAAGGTAATTAAACCTTAAAAACTTCAAATCAAACATGAAAACAAGAAAAACAACCAAAGGAGCAAACGGATCGACTGCTCGCGGAGTCCGATGAGCACACTCTAAATCCTTCAAATTCAATTATTAATTAACTTTTTCAACAGTATTTGAATTCATTGTATATAAAATACATAAAATTCGAAAGAACAGGGGAGGATTCTTCAAAAAACAAAGAGCCGGAGTCTGGATCGAGAAACCGTGAACCAATGGAGGCGCGAAATCGCT
>OY986947.1:970331-972831 GCA_963920595.1 Eimeria praecox | reverse complement strand
CTTAGTATGTTTTTAGATTGTTTTTATTTTATTTTATTTATTTATTTATTTATTTAATTTATTTATTTATTTATTTATTTATTTATTTATTTTTATTTAAATATATTCTAAATTTGGTTTTAGTTTCTACGATATTCTTCTATTTATTCTATTCTTGTGTTTTGTTAACTCGCTGTCTCTCTTTCTGTCTCTGTCTTTCTCTGTCTCTCTCTGTACTTATTTATTTTATATTTATCATATTTATTATTATATTTATTATTTATTTTGTTTATTTATTTATTTATTTTATTTTATATATTTTATTTTATTTTGTTTATATATTTTATTTATTTATACTCTTCGAGAACTCTAAATCTTAACATCTTAATAAATATCCGATAAATATAAATTAATTAATAATATAATTAATTAATTTAATTAATTAATATAATTAATTAATTCAATTAAATTTATTTATTTATTTATTTATTTGAATACAGATCTAGAAGGAGTAGGTGTACGTACAGCAGATAACGGAAAGATAATTTGTGATGCTGAGAGCAAAACTTCTGTCCCTTCTATCTTTGCTGTTGGTGAGTTGTTTATTTTATTTTTATTTTATTTTTATTTTATTTTAATTTTATTTTAATTGTATTCTAACTATGTGTTTATCTATTTTTATTATAGTAATATATTATTATTATTTTAATTTGTATTTTAATTGCATTATTAATTATATGTTTTATTTATATTTACATTATATTTAAATTATAATTTTATATTTATTTTTAATTATATATTTTATTTATAGTTTTAATTATACTTCAATTATATATAAATTATATTATCGATAATGTATTTTAATTATATATTTTATTTATATTTTATTTATATATTTTACTTGTATATATTAATTATATCTTTGATTATATTTTTATTATATCCTAATTATATTTTTAATTATATAATTTATTTAATTTAATTATGTATAACTATACAGTTAAGCAGTTTACTAAGAGTATGAAATATATAAATATAGATATAAATATAAATATAAATATAAATATAAATATAAATATAAATATAAATATAAATATAAATGTAAATGTAAATATAAATATAAATATAAATATATTTAAAAACCATCCTATATAACAACGAGTCTAAATATTTTTTTAATAATTTTTAATTATCTATCTAATTATATAATTAAATATACATATATATATATATATATTTGTTTTCTATTTATACAGGAGATTGTGTCTCTGGTTTTCCTGAGCTAACCCCCGTTGCTATCAAAGCAGGAGAATATCTAGCAAGGAGGTTGTTTAGTAATATACAGAAAATTGTAAGAACGAGAGGTGTAGGGGGCTTTGTTCTACTGTCTCCTTTTGCTGTTTTTTCTACTGTCTCCTGGCTCCTGTTGTCTTCTCTACTGTCTTTCTACTGTCTCCTATTGCTGGCTTCTCTACTGTCTCCTTCTGTCTTCTCTACTGTCTCCTTCTGTCTTTTCTTCTGTCTCCTTCTGTCTTTTCTACTGTCTCCTTCTGTCTTTTCTTCTGTCTCCTTCTGTCTATTCTTCTGTCTCCTATTGCTGGCTTCTCTACTGTCTCCTTCTGTGTTTTCTTCTGTCTCTTCTGTCTGTCTCTTCTTTCTTCTGTCTGTCTCTTCTTTCTTCTGTCTGTCTCTTCTGTCTGTCTCTTCTTTCTTCTATCTATCCTACTGTCTCTTCTTTCTTCTGTCTGTCTCTTCTTTCTTCTGTCTGTCTCTTCTTTCTTCTGTCTGTCTCTTCTGTCTGTCTCTTCTTTCTTCTGTCTGTCTCTTCTGTCTGTCTCTTCTTTCTTCTGTCTGTCTCTTCTTTCTTCTATCTATCCTACTGTCTCTTCTTTCTTCTGTCTGTCTCTTCTTTCTTCTGTCTGTCTCTTCTTTCTTCTATCTATCCTACTGTCTCTTCTTTCTTCTGTCTGTCTCTTCTTTCTTCTGTCTGTCTCTTCTTTCTTCTGTCTGTCTCTTCTTTCTTCTATCTATCCTACTGTCTCTTCTTTCTTCTGTCTGTCTCTTCTTTCTTCTGTCTGTCTCTTCTTTCTTCTGTCTGTCTCTTCTTTCTTCTGTCTCTCTCTTCTTTCTTCTATCTTTTCTACCGTCTCTTCTTTCTTCTGTCTCTTCTTCTGTCTCTCCCATGATATTTGCTGCTGTCTCCTTTCTCCTTTTTCTGTCTCCTCCTATCTTTGATTGTCTCTTTCTGTCTTGTATCTTCTCTGTTTCTGTTTATTAAAACTTTTATTTAATTATTTTTTATTTTTATGTATTTATATTAATTTCTTGCTTTCTGTTAATTTCTACTTATTTATATTTATTTTTATTAATATATATATATATATATATATATATATATATATATATATGTATATATATATATATATATATATATATGTATATGTATATATGATTTGTGTATTTCTATTAACTAATATTTAATTATTTACTAATTGCTTAATTAAATTAATAATAAATAAAT
>OY986947.1:955331-967831 GCA_963920595.1 Eimeria praecox | reverse complement strand
ATAAACAAATAGAGACAAACAAAGAATATATATATATATATATATATGGAAAGTAAATAAAATAAATAATTTGAATGATGTTTATAAGGAAGTCTTGCTTAGTTTGCTTGCATTCGCGGCATAACGAATATATAAATAGAAATATAAACATAAAGATCTATACATATATAATATATATATATATATATATATATATATATATATATATATATACATGTATATAATGAGAAAGTGTATATAAATTATGCTGTGTCTACGAGGGGGTCCTCCTGCATCTTCTTCTTTTGTTGTTTTCGAGTGTTTATCTATTTATTTATTTTATTTATTTATTTATTTTGTTTATTTTATTTATTTATTTATAGTGTGGATGCTCGTTGCTTTCCTCGTATTTTGTTATTTTCTGATTTCGTTGTTTATAAACGAAAGACAAGCATACAGAAAGATAAATATAATTGGCTTCTTCAATTTATTTATTTATTTTATTTATTTAATTTAAATTAAGTAGTAATTGAATTGAGTAGTATCTGGAGGAGAGCTGTGAGGAGTTGTATATTATAAAATTATTATATTATTTGTTTCTTTTATTTATTTTCTGCTGCTGCTGCTGCTGCTATGTATGCCATTTGCTGCAAGCAACATAAGTAGATCTGTTTGTATTATTCAACTTTTTCTGATTGTGCTGGGGGGGGGGGGGGGGGGGGGGAAGAGGAGAAGCCGAGGCGTGTTTGTTTATTTTAATGTGTAATGTTAATGTTTTTATGGATATAAAATAAATAAATTATCATTAAAGTATTTTGATGAGGGTTTTCTTAATTTATTTCCGTATTTTAAGGATGAGTTCACCCCCCTTCTTCTTCTCTCCCACAGGATCGATTTCTATGGAGAGCCTCCTGTATTCTCAGGAGGCAACAAGCTAAAAATGACGGTTTATAGATTTGTATTTATTAATTCATCAAATATTTTAATTATAAAAATCAAATTTGCAAATATTTTTTGTTGTCTGTTCGACGGATTCTAGCCGCCTCGCTGTACGTACACTCGGGATGTTGTTGTTGCCGGATCGACCGACCAAGAAACAGGATAAGAGAGAGGAAAGCGGGAGAAAATGTTTGAATTTTGTTGTTTTTTTTTAAATATTTCATTGTATTATGGTTTTATTTTTATTTATTTGTGTTTTTTAGGCTTTTTCAGAACAAAAAATGATGCATTTCTGCTTAGTTTCCGAAGATCATCCTGGCTAGTCGTCGCCAGGTATGTATAATATATACTACCTACCGTCGAGCCGGCCCACCTCATTCATGTTTTTGTGTTTTCTCCCTTTTTTTTCTTCCTTTTACCGTTGAAACTACTTACAAACTGTTTTTTTATCTATTTCCCCCCTTTTCCCCCTCCATTCCACCTTTTTCTCCAACCACATCCCCGCCATTCACATTTTTCAGAATCGCTGAAGCTCCCTATACACCTGGATCGTACGCGTTTCTTGTTTCTTTTTCTTCTTTTTTTTTCTCCTTATCGACAGGCATTTTATTCTATTTCTTGTATATTAAAGATCAAATCATGCACAGAATTCATTTATAATCTGTATCTCTCCTTTATCTTTCTCTTGAGGTGTCTTTATATATATTATCTTCTTTCATCTAATTTTTCTGTTATCAGCGAAGATGTATGGATCTATCCGATCTGTTTGTTTACGGACCATACAACTACTCCTCCCCCTAGCACTTCTCTCTGCCTCTCTCTCTACAGCAAGAGGGCCTCTCCCAACTGCTAGCAGCATCAGCAGCAGCCACCACCTCAGCAGCAGTAGTTTCATCAGCACCACGAGCAGCAGCAGCAGCAGCAGCAGCAACAACAACAGCAGCAGCAGCAGCTCAACAACAGTAAAGACTTGTCCTAGTAATATACCTGTTCATGAACAGTCGTGTACATTAGATTTAAACAGTGGAGACGAAGCAGAATTCGTTTGTCTCTACCCCCAACCACAACATTTTCCTCAAACTGTATATACATGGAATGGAGAAGAATCTAAAACCGAAGATGTATTTGGTGGGAATACAAAGATAATAAAAACAGAAAAATTAAATACATTTAAAATAATTATTGATAAAAACGCGAAAATTGCTGCTGCTGGTATTACATGCTCTCAATCTCCTCGTACACCTGCGCATTCATCTAATAATATTTTAGATATTGAAGAAGCAAATAAACTACAAATATTTTCATTAGTTTTTCGTGTTAACAACGGACCAGATTATGCTAGAGAGTATAATCCGAATCTAGCGTATCTTCCTTCCCCTAATTCTTATCTAAGTATATTTACTATTGCTGCTGCTCTCGCTCTCCTTCTTATTTAAACTAAATAAATAACAGCAGCAGCAGCAGCAGCAGCAGCAGCAGAAGCAGCAGCAGCAGCAGAAGAGAAAGATACAGCTCCTTACAGTTCTTCTCTACGCCCGGGCTAAGCAACAAGAGAATAGAAACATATTATAAATATATATATATTATATATATTATATATATTATATAGTATATTTTATATATTATATATATTATTTATTACAAATACACTACAGCAGATTGTATATTATATAGCATATATTTATTCTGTTCTCTCTCTTTATTATATATATATATATACATATAGAACAGTTTGTATATTACAGATATTATCTGTTGCTTATATATATATATATATATATATATATATATATATATATATATATATATATATATATATATATACATATATATACATATATATATATATATACATATATATATATATATATATATATATATATATATATATATATATATATATATATATATATATATATATATATATATATATATATATATTTCTAGAGCCCCCCGGCGTAACATTTTAACTGTTTGCTCATCTTTTAAATACGTTTCTGAACAAACTCAAGAGGTTAGGGTTTAGGGTTTAGGGTTTAGGGTTTAGGGTTTAGGAGAAGAATGTAAACATTGATAGTAAAGAAAGTAAAATACGAAGAACAAATAATAAATAAAAGTTTGTTCTTGTTTTTTATTTTTTATAATTTAATTTAATTTAATTTGATTGTTTCTTAAATTATTAATATTAATAATATTAATAATAATAATAATTAAATATTAAATTATTAATATTAATAATTAATAATTATTATTATTTTATGTTTGTTGTTTTTCTTTCTTCTTCTTCCTATTCTAATTTTATTTTATTTTATCTTTTTCTTAAATACTTAAATTAATAATAATATCTTTAATAATAAATAAAATAATAATAATAATAATAATAATACAATAATAATATAATGATAAAATAAATATAATTATAATTATAATTATATTTATTTTATATTTTTTCTATTTCTTCTCTTAATCATTTCGTAGAGGAACAAATTCTCTACTAACTCCATTACTGTCGATTATTACTACCTCCGACTGATCGCCTAAAACACAAACCCTAAACCCTAAACCCTAAACCCTAAACCCTAAACCCCAGACCCTAAACCCTAAACCCTAAACCCTAATTGCTGCTACCCGAATCCCCGAGAATTTCTAAGAGCACAGAACGATATCACGGACATTCAAACCCCCTAAACCCTAAACCCTAAACCCTAAACCCTAAACCCTAAACCCTAAACCCTAAACCCTAAACCCTAAACCCTAATAAAAGACCTGTGTATATATCTCTTTCCCCTGCTGATGCGAGGATGCACTTAACAAGTGCAATTGTTTCTTCTTTCGTCATCTTAGGTTTTTGTTTTAATTGATTATTTCTCGCTATCTAAAAAAATAAAAATAAATAAATAAATAAATAAACAACAAATAAAAAAAAATAAAAATAAAAATAAAAGAAGTACAGAAATTCAAACAACAGCAAAATGTCATCCTTCCTTGTTTACTACAAATATACATATTTGTATTAGATATATTATATAGATATATATAGATATACATAGATATAGATATAGATATAGATATAGATATATAGATATAGATATAGATATAGATATAGATATAGATATAGATATAGATATAGATATAGATATAGATATAGATATAGATATAGATATAGATATAGATACAGATATATAGATATAGATATAGATATAGATATAGATATAGATATAGATATAGATATAGATATAGATATAGATATAGATATAGATATATAGATATAGATATAGATATAGATATATAGATATAGATATAGATATAGATATAGATATAGATATAGATATAGATATAGATATAGATATAGATATAGATATAGATATAGATATAGATATAGATACAGATATATAGATATAGATATAGATATAGATATAGATATAGATATAGATATAGATATATAGATATAGATATAGATATAGATATATAGATATAGATATAGATATAGATATAGATATAGATATAGATATAGATATAGATATAGATATAGATATAGATATAGATATAGATATAGATACAGATATATAGATATAGATATAGATATAGATATAGATATAGATATAGATATAGATATATAGATATAGATATAGATATAGATATATAGATATAGATATAGATATAGATATAGATATAGATATAGATATAGATATAGATATAGATACAGATATATAGATATAGATATAGATATAGATATAGATATAGATATATAGATATAGATATAGATATATAGATATAGATATAGATATAGATATAGATATAGATATAGATATAGATATAGATATAGATATAGATATAGATATATAGATACAGATATAGATATAGATATAGATATATAGATATAGATATATAGATATACAGATACAGATATATAGATACAGATACAGACATATAGATATCTAGAAACACTTTCATTATCTACTAATTTTTAAATAAACTAACTTCCTCCTTTCTTAACAACTTTCATACTAACGTACATCGAAACTAAATAAATAAATAAATAAATAAATAAATAAATAAATAAATAAATAAATAAATAAATAAATAAATAAATAAATAAACAAAACAAACAACATAATAATAAATAATAATTACTCTCTCTTACTTGATTATCGAGGAGAGACATAACCAGAGGCCCTCCTGTCCCCGCACAATTATAACTTGCCCTCTCATACGAACCCACGGCGTCATAGCCGTATACAGCACCCTTACCTGTAGATACACCGCAAATTATATATATATATATATATATATATATATATATATATATATATATATATATATATATATATAAACAACAATAACTACTAATTAAACTACTATCTATATATTATATATGTCTATATAATATATATGTATTTATATATATAAATATATATATATATTTATCTATATAAAGAGTAATAAACATTTAAAAGAATAATATTATAATAAAATAATATAGTAATATAATACTATAATACTATACTAGTATACTAATACAATAATATAATAATATAATAATATAATGATATCATACAATAATATAATAATATAAGAATACAACAATATAACAATACAATAATATAATAATATAATATAATAATATAATAATATATATCTCTCTCTTACCCTCTCTATCAATTCCAAACAAAACATTAAAAGTATAATAAGGGAAGAAGCGCCGAGAATATAATATGGTAGAGAGAAGTTGAGAGAGGGCTTCGATGCTCGGCTCTTCGCGGTGTTGATGTTTAAATAAAGCTACACGGACCTGTACATACACCCCAATTAACTATAAACTATAAACTATAAACAAACCTGTACATACACCCCAATTAACTATAAACAATAAACTATAAACAAACCTGTACATACACCCCAATTAACAATAAACTATAAACAATAAACAATAAACAATATATATATTAAACACTAAATATTAAATATTAAATATTAAATATTAAATATTAAATATTAAATATTAAATATTAAATATTAAATATTAAATATTATAAATGAAAGAAGATGAAGAAAATAAACAAAAATAAAAAAGGAGAGAAATAATAACAAATTAATAAAAATAAATAAACAAATAAAATAATAATTTATTATTTATTATTTATTATAATAATAATAAATAAAATATAATAAAAATTAAATAAAATTAAATAAAAATAAAATAAAATCAAATAAAAATAAAATAAAATGAAAATAAATTAAAATAAAACAAAATAAAATAAAATGAAAATAAAATAAAATAAACATTAAAATAAAATAAACATAAAATAAAATAAAATAAAAATAAAATAAGATAAACTAAACCAAACTAAATAAAATAAAATAAAAATAAAATAAAAACAAAATAAAACAAAAACAAAACAAAAATAAAATAAAATAAAATTAAAATAAAATAAACAAATGTATTTGTTTACCTTCAACCAACGATGTAGAGTATTTATGTCTGCTTGCATTCCTGAAGAAGCGATGCTGCAACGATCGGTCCTGCAGCAGCAGCAGCAGCAGCAGCAGCAGCAGCAGCAGCAGCAGCAGCAGCAGCAGCAGCAGCAGCAGCAGCAGCAGCAGCAGCAGCAGCAGCAATATCAGAAGCAGCAGCTACAGCAGCTACAGGGCTGGATGCAAGAGTCGTATTAGAAGCAGCAAAAGCAGCAGCAACAGCAGCAGCAGCAACAGCAGCAGCAGCAACACCCAGAACAGCAGCAACAACAGCGGCATCAACAGCAGCAGCAGCATCATCAACAGCACCAGCAGCATCAACAGCAGCAAGAGCAGCATCATCATCATCATCATCAACAGCAGCATCAACAGCAGCAGCAGCAGCAGCAGCATCATCATCAACATCATCATCATCATCATCATCATCATCATTTACAGCTGTGTTATTTTCGATTGCATGCGAGATTGTATGGTATAACCTAAAGATAATCGTGTATCTCCAACACCAACAGCGAAGTCATCACCAGCAACACAAACTACTGTCCTGTACACAAACCCTAAACCCCAAACCCTAAACCCTAAACCCTAAACCCTAAACCCTAAGTGCCCTTATTATGTATGGATATTCAAATCGCTAAGATCAAATCCTTTACAATAAAATATTAAAGATATACATATTTATATAGTACTTAAACCCTAAACCCTAAACCCTAAACCCTAAACCCTAAACCCTAAACCCTAATTACCCTCCATTGTTAACATAGGGGTTGAAGCCTCCTCTGCTGTTTCTCGTATGAATCTCCACGGGGGGGAGAGCCCGCGGCAGCGCTGCTGCGGTGTCTGTACAGTGTAGCATCTTGCTGCTGCTGCTGTTGCTGCTGCTGCTGCTGCAGCACAAACAGAAGCACACATCTTCAAGCCTACTCGCAATCATCGCACCTCTCTGCAGACCATTTCACCTACTCCTGCTGCTGCTGCTGCTGTTGCTGCTGCTGCTGCTGTTGCTGCTGCTGCTGCTGTTCCTACTGTTGCTACTTCTGCTGCTGTTGCTGCTGCTGTTGCTGCTGCTGTTGCTGCTGTTCCTACTGTTGCTACTTCTGCTGCTGTTGCTGCTGCTGTTGCTGTTGCTGCTGCTGCTGTTGCTGTTGCTGTCTACTTTGTCGACAGCAGCAGCCTATATAACTAAATGGATGGGGAGAGCTGTGATTGTTGATAGGGGATAAATAATCTATGAAAAGAAAGATAATTAATAAATAATTTGTGTTTAGGAGTTTGTTTGTTTAGAAAGATTGTAAGTATATAACCTTACCTAGCTGCAAAGGATGCGTCTGTTTAATATAAAATACAAGAGAGAGAGAGAGGTGATGTAGGGGGTATCTGAGGGTCTGGAGCAACAGATAAACAAACTAAAAGATATATTAATTGATAGATAAAGAGTAAATCCTGAAAAAACAATAAAAATACAACTTCAACACACTCAGCCCCTCGGCGCATAGAGAGAAGCCTCGCATTAGATTGTCGGCGGTGGCGGTATTAGATTAATCTGTCGATACGCCTCAAATTAATTTGTTTAAATTTGTTAATTAAATATATTTATTCATTTTAAAATACATTTTAATATGTAAAAGATATATAAAATAAAGAAATAAATTAATAGGACTCTCTTAACCTGCATGCGCGGGCGCCACACACAAACCATGTGTATACAGCACCGCATCCTCGAAACCTCTCTAAAATTAATAAATATCAATTAAAACAAACAGAAAAAACAAATAATAAATAAAAAATACAAAAATATACTTTCTGACGCCACATTTATTCTCTAGAGATGTTACACCAGCATACGCTATTTTCTGCTCTCTTTCCACTAATTTCTGAGGTGTACGTACACCGTAATCACACCTCTTTTAGTTTTTTTTGTTTATTATTTATCGAACAGTAATAAAGTCAATCCTATCCTATATATATATATATATTATATAATATATATTACATATATATATATATATGTAATGTAATACGATAAATATATTAGTAATAAGGAGTATTAAACATACTTCTTACTACTAATATATTTATCGTGTTTAGTACATTACTACTTCGCCTGTTCAACTACTAACCCCCCTGTTGTATTGTGTACGGTTTTCTCTGCTACTCTAATATCCTCTTTTGATTATTCTTATTAAAACTTATTTCATCTGTTCTGTTAATATATATATATATATATATATATATATATATATATATATATATATATATATATATATATATATATATATATATATATATATATATATATATATACCGTACGTTTCTCTCTGTCTCTTTCTTTCCTTCTTTCTATCATATAATTAGATTAAATACGAAGATAAGAAAAGAGATACAACTTTGTTTGTTGTTTGTTTGTTTCTCTTTGAAATAGAAACCAAAAGAAAGAAAAATCAGAAAAAGGAGAGAAAGAAAGAAAAATACAGAGAGAAAAAAAAGAAAAAAGAAAGAAAAGTAAACAACTATCTCCCTCTCCCTCTCTCCCTCCCTCTCCCTCTCTCTCTCTCTCCCTCTCTCTCTCCCTCTCCCTCCCTCTCTCTCTCTGTCTCTCTTATTTATTTTGTTGATTACTACACAGCAAAGAAAAATCCTTAGAAAGAAATTGAGAAGAAATATAAGCGAAAATAATATTCTAAAAATCACATATATAATATATATATTATATATATTATATATATATTATATATTATATATATAATACATACAGTATATATATTATATATATTATATATACTATACATACTATATATAATATATATTATATAATATATATCACATATATATATATAAAGAGAGAGAGTAATTCCTACATCAAGGCAAAAAGAACCGCTTCAGCAGCAGGAGCAACAAGAGCAACTGCTGCAGCAGCAGCAACAGCAGCAACTGCTGCTGCTGCTGCTGCAGCAGCAGCAGCAGCAATTGTATAAAGAGTCTAACAAATTATCTGTTTCTTAGAAGTCTGCGTCTACAGAGAATGCCTGATCTGCTTTGTTCTGTACCATCACTCCCGCTTTCTGATAATCTCCTACTCTTCTTTCGAAAAAGTTTGTTTTTCCTTGAATAGATATTAAATCCATAAAATCAAACGGATTACGAGAATTAAATATCTTCTCTCCTCCTAAACATGTTAAAAGACGATCCGCCACGAACTCGATATATTGAGACATCAAAGCTGAAAAAACAAACAAAATTATATATATATATATATATATATATATATATATATATATATATATATATATATATATATGTGTGTGTGTGTGTGTGTGTGCTTTCCTCTCCTAGTATAACAAGTAATTATTAAATATTTGAAAAAATAGAATACGTTAAGTAGGGAGGATAAAAAATATGAAAATATAAAAGAAAGGAATAAACACATTTAAATAATCTTCAAACATATACAAGTAATTTTTTGTAGGATTTCGTCACTCTCTTCAGCATCTCCTTTCATGTTTCTATTTTGCTGGAAGACTTACTACTATTCATGCCAATCAAATCACATGGAAGTGCATCGCAAATAAAAGCTTTTTCGACTTCCACAGCTTCTCGAACAATTCTATTCAAAACCTCCGTAGTTAAACGATTTTGCAACATAGAGTACATGAGGCAGCCGAAGTCAGCATGTAGTCCTTCATCTCGACTAATCATCTCATTTGAGAACGTTAAACCTGGGAAACCCAACAAGAAAACAGAATATTTATAAAAATAAAATAATAAAAACAAGTTTTAGAACAAATCAATCATGAAATAGCAATAAAATCAAAGGATCGCAAAACTTGAATTGTTGTATTTCGACCTGCCTAGACACCCGAAAAAAATTTCGGGTGTATCCTCAGCTCAATTTCGTAAATTACCTGGCATAAGTCCTCGTTTTTTGAGCCAGAAAATTGCACAGAAAGAACCTGAAAAAAGAATTCCTTCTACACAACAAAAAGCTACAAGACGTTCAGCAAATGATTTTGTTTTGTTTATCCACTTCGCCGCCCATGCTGCTTTCACTGCCACCGCCGGGATGTTCTGAATGGCATTGAATAGATGATCTTTCTCTTTTTCACTTCGAATGTAGTTATCAATCAAAAGACTAAAGAAAAAAACAAAAACAAAACAACAAAAAACACACAGCTAATAGATAAAAAACTGCTGCATGCAAAAATCCATGTATGTATAGATATTGATAGTCTATATATATATATATATATATATATATATATATATATATATATATATATATATATAAACTATCAATATCTATATATATGCAACATCCTAATTGTTTTATTAAATGATGTTTCTTGTTTTTTTTCCCTCTCCCTCTGCTTGACTAACCTGTACGTTTCTGAATGAATGTTCTCTACAGCAATTTGAAAAGCATAGAAACTACGCGCCTCAGGGATTTGTACCTCCGACATAAATCTCTCTGCTAGATTTTCCATCACGATTCCGTCGCTGCGAGACAGAGAAAAAACAAACAAGTTTAGATTTTACAAATATGTTTTATAGAAGGATAAGAACTTAGGAATATATAAATAAAAAATAAACTCATTATTTAGAATGAAACAAAACACAGAAGCAAATAAATCATGACAGGCCCGCTTCTATGAGAAGAAGAGAAAGAGAGAGAAAGAGAGAGAGAGAGAAAGAGAAGAGGGGGGACAGATAATTCAAGAACCGTTTCTACTTCCTTTCTATTTTTTCCTAGAAACTTGCTTTGTTAAATATGATGAATTATATATATATATATATATATATATATATATATATATATATATATATATATATATATATATATATATATATATATAAACGACATACCTTGCAGCAAAGAATGCGAGTACATGTTTAATAAAGTGTCTTTCATTATCATCGAGTCGAGCCCAATCATTTAAATCTGCCTGCATGTCTACTTCTTCAGCTGTCCAGAAGGAAGCTTCTGCTTTCTTGTACATCTCCCATAATTTCGAATGTTGAATTGGTAGAAGAACCTGTTAAAGAAACATATATATACATATATATATATATAGAGAGAGAGAGAGAGATAGATATATAGATATAGATATAGATATAGATATAGATATAGATATAGATATAGATATATAGATATAGATATAGATATAGATATAGATATAGATATAGATATAGATATAGATATAGATATAGATATAGATATAGATATAGATATAGATATAGATATAGATATAGATATAGACATAGATATAGATATAGATATATAACAGTTTATGTGATAGGTATGACAGATGAGAGGTGTTGATACGACTACACTTTGTTTCTGAAGATATACAACAGCTCTCGCTCACCAGATATAAATAAAAAGATATAAAAACGAAAATGAGTATATTTAAACACTAAATAAATAAATTCTTACCCATCTTCGAGGGTTTGGCTTCAATAAGAGTTCATCTTTTTCGCGTTCTATCAGACTTTTTGAATATGCCTTCTCCTCATCTGTTGAAAGTCTGTCAGCAATTTCCGAAAGCTTCTGAGGATCTGAAGCTGCCTCCAACACCTCATGAGCGTCTTTCCAAGTAATTGGCATTGGCGATATCTAATTAAAATAAAAGAATTCAACAATCTGCAAGGTATAGATTTTGCTGTTTTTGCTCGTGCGGTATCTGTCGAGTGTACAGACACCCCGTGCTCAACGTAGAACAGAGGCCGATTATCCCCTTTCGAGAAACTCTTTGGCTCTAATTAACGCAGAATAACTAAATAATATGTTAAATAAAACCAATTATCGGTTCAATTCAACAATTAACACGCAAAAACCCCGCAGATCGGTGCAAGAAGTGCCTGCAGCAGCGAGTATCGGTGGAGCTGCACAGCAAGATATTTCCTTGCACCTGACGTTGAGGGATTAAATATAAATAGTATTTACGTGTTTTTCATGAATAAAAATACAAAAATAATATAATTTAGAAAGATTTGGTGCGACTGTTCATGTTGCTCACACCCTCCATCAGGGTGTTGATGTGTGCGGGGTTGGTGGCGGCTGCTGGGGGTTGTTGGTTGTTGCTGTTTCTTCTCTGTCTCGTAGAAGAAAG
>OY986947.1:940331-942831 GCA_963920595.1 Eimeria praecox | reverse complement strand
TGTTGTGCAGCTTGATGGCTTTGGGGGTTTCTCTAACGAATGAACTCGACGTCAATCAGGCTTTGCTGTATTTGAGGACTTGGCTAGCTAACCACGATGAGTTTCAACATCTTCCAGGCATATCTGTAAAGCCTAAACCCTAAACCCTAAACCCTAAACCCTAGTTGTTGACCCCTAGTTATAAGATCTGTTGCAGGAGAGCATCTAGGGTTTGTCTGTGTTGTTTAGGAAACGTTTTGATATTCTTATACTTGCCTCAATCATTCCCTTCATATCCTCCCCTCTAGGGTTTAGGGTTTAGGGTTTAGGGTTTAGGGTTTAGGGTTTAGGGTTTTGTGTTTAGGCTCGGCCTCCTGATGATATTCATTCTTTGAAAACAGAATTAATATATTTATTTGAAACAGCATTAAAACAAAACCATCATCAATCCTCAGGGCAGTTACTTGTTGCTCTTGGTGTTGTATATAATATAGATAGAATGTATAATAAAGCCCTAGATAAATTTGCTGAAGCCCTCAAATACGCGTAGGGTTTAGGGTTTAGGGTTTAGGGTTTAGGGTTTAGGGTTTAGAGTGTTTTTGGATGTGCGTATAGAAACAAAGTAGCGTAAAATACTACAAACATCCCCCATTCAGAGCTCAAAAAAAAAATCTAGGGTTTAGGGTTTAGGGTTTAGGGTTTAGGGTTTAGGGTTTAGGGTTTATGTATAGGAAAGGAGGAGAGGCGGCTTCTCTATGGAATAAGATTGGGGCTACGTTAGCAAACTCAGGGAGGTCTGCTGCTGCTTTAATTGCATATAAACAAACCCTAAAATTAAAACCTAATTATCCTAGGGCTTGGGCGAATCTAGGGGTTGCAAAGGCCAATCTAGGTAAACCCTAAACCCTAAACCCTAAACCCTAGACCCTAGACCCTAAGCCCTAAACCCTAGACCCTAAACCCTAAACCCTAAACCCTAAACCCTAGGGACTGGTAGTAGTAGCTACACGAGAAACCCTATAATTAAAACCTAATTATCCTAGGGCTTGGGCGAATCAAGGGGTTGCAAAGGCCAATCCAGGTAAACCCTAAACCCTAAACCCTAAACCCTAGCAGCTGTGTTGAAGGGTTTAGGGTTTAGGAAGATTTGTCTAAGACAGAACGTTCTGTAGCCTCTCCTGTTTGAAGCATAAACCCTAAACCCTCGGCTCTCAGCTTAAACCCTAAATAACTCAGACCCTAGCTAAACCCTAAACCCTAAACCCTAAACCCTAGATTTCCTTCACAACACTTCAAGCATTAAACAACGTTAAGCTTATCTGACTGCATTGTGAGGACCCCCGGTGAGCCCGCAGGATCTAGGGTTTAGGGTTTAGGGTTTAGGGTTTGGGTTCAGGACAGATGGAGGAGGCCCTGCAGCACTATCTTGTTGCTTTAGAGCTAAACCCCGAGGCTCGTCATCTATGGCATTATATTCGTAGCGCCCTTATCAGCCTCAGTAAACCCTAAACCCTAAACCCTAAACCCTAATATTCGTTTCTGTAGTATATATATATATATATATATATATATATATATATATATATATATATATATATATATGCGAGCTGTTTTGTTTTTTAATAATTTTCTGGCTTAGGGTTTTGCAGCAACACAGAAAAAAAAACCCTAAACCCTAAACCCTAAACCCTATATATTCTTGTCTACACAAGCATCAAGGGTTGCTAGGGTTTAGGGTTGCTAGGGTTTAGGGTTTACGAGTCTGCTGCAGATCGATACAGTTGGATTGCCTTCGCCGATAATCGCGATTTGGAGGGTTTACGGAAGGTCATCCCAGTATGCACCAAACCCTAAACCCTAAACCCTAAACCCTAAACCCTAGCAACCCTAAACCCTAGCAACCCTAAACCCTAAACCCTAAATATATATCTTAGTATGTTTGCTGAGCCTTCGCTGTTTTGATTTGTACAGAAGTATGGGGTTATTGAGCGTTTCGTAGGGTTTACTAGGGTTTACTAGGGTTTACTAGGGTTTACTAGGGTTTACTAGGGTTTACTAGGGTTTGAGGTGCATGCAGAGAGGAGAGACGCCGCCAGTTTCTTCGTTGATTGCCCCCGGAGATCCCCAAGCAGCAGAAGAAAGCCCTAGGGTTTTACAACAGATATATGGGCTTATCAGCTAAACCCTAAACCCTAAACCCTAAACCCTAAACCCTAGGGGAAGAAGGCCTAAACCCTAAATTACTACTACTACACAAAAAAGGCAAGAAGGCCTAAATTATAAACCCTAGGAGAAAAAAAAACATAAACCCTAAACCCTCTAGGGTTTACCCTAAACCCTCTAGGGTTTAGATTTGTTTATTCTTTTGTAAGCGTTTGGAGATTGTTATGATTCTTTATATGAAGGGTTTAATTAGGGTTTAGGGTTTAATTAGGGGTTAGGGTTTAATCGGGGTTTAGGGTTTATTTAGGGTTTAGGGTTTACTTAGGGTTTAGGGTTTATATAGGGTTTACTTAGGTTG
>OY986947.1:932831-935331 GCA_963920595.1 Eimeria praecox | reverse complement strand
GTTTGGGGTTTAGGGTTTGGGGTTTGGGGTTTGGGGTTTAGGGTTTTAGGGTTTAGGGTTTTAGGGTTTAGGGTTTGGGATTCGCAGAGTCAAGTGTTTTCAGACTCTAGGGTCTTCAGGATTTAGGGTTTACGACATAGAGATTTAGGGTTTAGGGTTTAGGGTTTAGGGATGAGAGTTCGGCTGCGAGGGCATAGGGCGTAGAGGTTTAGGGTTTAGGGTTTAGGGTTTAGGGTTTCTCCTGTTTCTTCTCCTGAGGGCCTCAGGGGGGCCGACAGGCTGCTGCTGCTGCTCTTGCTGCTGCTCTTGCTGCTGCTATTTCTGCTGCTGCTGCTGTTGCTGCTGCTATCACTGCTGCTGTTGCTGCTGCTATTTCTGCTGCTGGTGCTTTTCTTGCTGCTTCTATTTCTGCTTCTGCTTCTGCTGTTCTTGCTGCTGCTATTTGTGCTGCTGCTGCTGCTGCTGCTGCTGCTGCTGCTGCAGTATCTGCTGCTGCTTATATTTGTGTTTGCTACTGTGTATACACAGAGGGGATCGACGTCTCCCTCTTGGACGCTATAAACCTTCTACAACCCGAAGCAGCAGCAGCAATTAAACAATGTGCTGCTGCTGCTGAGAGACAGAAGCTGCTGCAGCAAGCATTCAACAAACTCCCTCCAGAGACACAAGAGCTGCTGCAGCAGTTAGGGGCCCTTGATGACCTGGCGGAGGAACCCCTGCAGCAGCAGCAGCAGCAGGAGCAGCAGCAGCAGCAGGTGGGAGGTGCGCACGATCATGTCACGGACAGCAGCAGCAGCAGCAGCAGCAGCAGCAGCGAAGACACCCAAGGGGTTTCGCTTCTTAGAGAAGGGGGGGGGCCCCAAAGAAACGAAGTAGGAGGAATAGCAAGGGCCCCCTTCAATCCGTATACACGTAGACTGCCTCCTATCAGACAACCAGCAGCAGCAGCAGCAGCAGCAGCAACAGCAACAGCAGCAGAAGCAGCAGCAGCAGAAAGAACAGCTCAAGCAGGACTACCTCTATCTTCAACCGCCGTTGAAGGGGGGGCCCCTGCGTCTGCAGCAACCCTTTCAGAGGGGCCCCTTGAGGGGCCCCCTCCTTCCAGCTTATTTTCTCATACTGTTGGAGCAGCAGCAGCCGAAGCAGCAGCAGCAGAAGCAGCAGCAGCAGAAGCAGCAGCAGCAGCAGCAGCAGCAGCAGCAGGGGGTGAGGCCTGTTGGAATCGCTTTCCCGGGGTACATTCCTCTGAGGGGGCCCCGGGGGGCCCCTCGAGGGGCCCCACAGGGTCCTTTGGCCAGGGGGAGGGGCCCTGGGGTGAAGTGTTGGGGGCCCTGGGGCCCCGCAGCAGCAGCAGCTCTTCATTAGCATCATCAGATTCGAGTGTATCGCAAGAGTGGGGGGGGCCCCCCTCAGCAGACACCCCATCAGCCTCCACACCTTCTACTGCCTCATCCTCTAGCAGCAGCTTTAGCTGGGGGGCCCCCCGTTGGATAGGAGACGGTGTAGACCTTGACAATCAGGGTACAGTGACAGAAACCCTAGGAGGGGGGCCCCCAGGGGGGCCCCCAGGAGGGGCCCCACGGGGGGTCCCAATGGGGGCCCCTGAAGTAACCTCAGGAGGGCCTTTAGAAGGGGCCCCAGGGGGCCCCCTAGGAGGGACCCTGTTGGGGGCCTTTGGGAGGGGGGCCCCCCTTGATACTGCAGCACAGAATCCGTTGCTGCAGGAATCGCAGGGGGCCCCCCTGTTGTCAAATGCATGCGCTGCGATCCCAAGCCCCGCTGAGGGGGCCCCCACCAATCTGCTAAGAGACGTAGGGGGAGACATTCCTGCTGCTGCTGCTGCTGCTGCTGCTGCTGCTGCTGCTGTTGTTGATAGCCCAAGGTGGGGGGGCCCCACGTGTCCGGCATCTGCAAGGGAGTTGGGATCGCCGGCTTCGTCTCCTCCCTTTTTAGGTGCAGCAGCAGCAGCTGCTGCAGCTGCTGCTGCAGCAGCAGCTGCTGCAGCAACAGCAGCAGGAGGGGTTTCGCCTTCACGTTCTTTGCTGCCTCCTTCAGGGGCCCCCCAAGGGGGCCCCTCTGTATCTGTGGGGCCCCCCCCAGATACTTTTTCTCTGCCCTTGTCATCAGGAGGGGGCTCCTTCTCCCTCCCTAATACTGCGCGTGCTTTACCCTTTAGAACCGTCCGACTATTTAGGGGGCCCCCAGGGGGGCCCCCAAGGGGCCCCCAAGGGGGCCCACAGGAAGAGGGGGCCCTCCAAGAGGAGGGGGCCCCCCCGCTACGTCTTCCCCGCCCCGTAACTGGGCTGTCTAAACGGGGGGGCCCCCATGCTAATGGGGGGCCCCCTTCTAGTGTGCCTCTAACTCAGGGGCCCCCATCTGCCTTTTCTATTGGTAGAGGGGTATTTGGTAGAGGCGAGGGTTTGTTGGGGGCCCTCCTCTCAAGGGGGCCCCCTGAGGGGGCCCCCCCAACCCCCTCCAGCGATGCAGCTAGCTGCAACAG
>OY986947.1:923820-926320 GCA_963920595.1 Eimeria praecox | reverse complement strand
CCCTCCATGACCTCCTTCAGGGGAGAAGCTGCGGCTTTTCTCACAGCTCCCCCCAACAGCAGCAGCAGCAGCAGCAGCAGCAGCAGCATTAGACGAAGGAGCAGCAGAACTTGCTGCTGCTGCTGCTGCTGCAGCAGCAGCTGCTGCTGCTGCTGCAGATTTTATGGCTACAGCCAATCTTGCTGTTGCCCCCAGCAGAGGATGCAGCAACGGCAGCGCAACATGAGGTGGGGGGGCCCCCAGTCCCTGTGGGGCCCCTCGGGGGCCCCCAGGGGCCCCCATCTCCCAGGTAAGCTGGTAGCGAGCAGCTGCTGCTGCTGCTGCAGTCTCTCTCCAGAAGCAAGGACAGCAGGCACAACCTCTTGCTGCTGCTGCTTCTGCTGCAGCAACAAGATGTCTGATCTCGACACAAAGGGGGCCCCCAGGGGCCCCCCTTGTATCTGAAGAGGGGTTTATGGGGGCCCCTACGGACTTGGGGGGCCCCTCTGTCTTTTCTTCTCTATCAGGATGAGGGTGGGGGGGGGGGCCCCATTGTATATCTGAAGCAGCAGCGCGGGAGAGCTGTGAAAGAAGACGGAGGCCCTCCAACCAACCCTTGGGGGCCCCCCTTAGGGGGGGGCCCTGTGGGGCCCCCCTGCAAGGTAAACCCCAGATAGGGGGCCCCCAGGGGGCCCCCCAACGGGGGCCCCGAGGAGGGGGGGCCCCAGATAGGGGGCCCCCCCTCCTTCGGGTTTGAAGGCCACGAAGGATGCCCCTAGAGCGGAGAGGCACAAGCATTGGGGGCCCCTATCATACATTACTTGCAGGGGGGGGCCCCTATCAATCTACAGGGGCCCCCTAGGGTATTATCGACTAGCCTGACAGCTAGTTGCGTGGGTAAGGGGGCCCCTGGGGGCCCCCCCCACCCCCCCTCTAAAACAAAGAATAATTATGGGTTTAATATAAATAATATTCTTTCAAAACAGCAAAACAAAATCTCTTACAAGTGTAATAACAGACAAACAACCCTCAAGAAAGGGGAGGGAGGGGGGCCCCCCTAGGGGGGGCCCCACCAGGGGGGCCCCCCAAGGGGGCCCCCCTAGGGGGGCCCCCAAGGCCTGCATCGAAACGAGCAGCGGAGGGCCCCCATATGAGCTGTTGTTTATTTTGTTTATTTTATATTAAATAATAAATATTAGGGTTTAGGGTTTTATTAAGATTAATTAGATCTTCTCTTTCTTTACAAGGGTTAAATACCCCTAGGGTTTAGCTGTTGAATGTATCTGGGGGCCCCCCCCAGCTGGGGGCCCCCCCCCCCCCCCCCTCCCCTTCTGGGGGGCCCCCTGTCTGCTCGATAGGGTATACATGTTCTGTCTCTGTGTTTGTTTATTTGTTTTTTCTTCTTAGTTTATATATATAACAAAACAAATATAATAAAAGGAGGCTTCAAGAATAAACAGCTCTTGGGGGCACTCATAGGCCCCACACACCCGCCAACTGCTGCAGCAGCAACCCCTGCTGCTGCTGCTGCTGCTGCTGCTGCTACTGCTGCTGCTGCTGCTGTAGCTGTAGCTGCTGTAGCTGCTGTAGCTGCTGCTCTTTCTGCTGCAGCTGTTTTTATAAACCTTCGAGTGTGTGGGGTTCGAGGTTTCCTCCTTCTTCTACTCTAGGGTTTATCTAGGGTTTAGGGTTTATCTAGGGTTTAGGGTTTATCTAGGGTTTAGGGTTTAGGGGTGAGGGTTTGTTGATGTCCCATAGAAAACAAAGCTGGGGGGCCCCCAAGGGGGCCCCCTTGATGTTTTCTTTGGGTGGTGGGTTGACTTGTGTATGGAAGGGTTCTATGTTGCTGCTGCTGCTGCTGCTGCTGCTGCAGCAGCAGCAGCAGCAGCCAGCAGCAGTAGAGGCCCTCTCCCTTCAGCCCCGTCCAGGTGCTGCTATCAAAGGCAGCAGCTTGCTGCATGCGCCTGTCTCTGTAAGCTTCTCTCCTGCTGCTGGGGGCCCCCCTCGTTGGCTTGGGTGTTTAAGGGGGGGGGGCCTCTTCGGGGGCCCCGATAAACGAGCAGCAGCAGCAGCAGCAGCAGCAGCAGGAAAGGGAGAGGGGAAGTCTACAGGGGCCCCCCACCCCGGCGACGGCTCCTCAGATAATGAAGATGCTGCTGCTGCTGCTGCTGCTGCTGCTGCAGCAGCAGCAGCACGACCCCGAAATCTCCTAACATTGGGGGCCCCCCATACATCTGATGTTGCTGCGGTGTACGTACACCCGAAGAGGGCTAGACAGCTGCAGCTTCAACCTGGTGTTCCTCTGGTGCTTCAGGGGAGAAGAAAGAGAAGAACTGTTGGTATATTGATAGAAGATAAACATCTTAAAGAACATGAGGTGTCTGTACACCCTAGGGTATACTCGCAGCTGAAATTAATTGAAGGAGATCTACTTCTTATTGATAGATTAAATATACTACCTATGGCTTCTCGAATATATATACAAATATTTACTGATTCCTATCCTTACTTTAATACTAAT
>OY986947.1:888820-898820 GCA_963920595.1 Eimeria praecox | reverse complement strand
CAACCCTAAACCCTAAACCCTAAACCCTAAACCCTAAACCCCCCCCCCTTCGCCCCTTGAGGCAGGTCTGATTCGCCTCAGCCCCCCAAATTAATCTGTGTCTGCAAATAACTGCAAAGATATGTGCGAGAAACCATAAGAGGTGCAATTGCTGCAGCTGCTGCAGCTGCTGCAGCTGTTGCTGCGGCTGTTCTGCTGTTGCTGTTGCTGTTGCTGCTGCTGCTGCTGCTGTTGCTGTTGCTGCTGAAGAAACAACAACAACAACAACAGCAGCAGCAGCAGCAGCAGCAGCAGCAGCAACAGCAGCAGCAACAGCAGCTAAAGCCGCGACGGTGTTGGTGTGTCTGTCTCCCTCTTGCCCCTCCTCGGCCCCACACATTTGCATGCGCCTCTCTCTATAGGGCGTAATCTGCAGCAGCAATAGCAGGGTTACTTCCGCGCCGCTGCTGCTGCTGCTGCTGCTGCTGCTGCAGCAGCAGCAACTACAGCAGCAGCTGCAGCAGCTGCTGCAGCAGCAACTGCAGCAGCAGCAACTGCAGCAGCAGCAACAGAAGCAGATAAGGTGGAGAGCTCAGACCCCTACACCATACACCTCAAGACCTCCTAGGGGCCCCCCCCCCTGTAGCCCCTCCTCCTGCTGTACCCTCGAATACGAATGCTGCAGCAGCAGCAGGGGGCCCCACAGCAACTCGCTGCTGCTGCTGCTGCTGCTCTCCATTAGTATGACGGCCCCCTACAACAATATTGCTGCTGCTCCATACTCTCCCATCGCTGCTGCTGCAGAGTAGAGGGGCTGGAGGGGCGCTACCAGTTCTATGTAGCTCGGATCCAAATCCCCTAGGGCCCCCCCCAGTACCCTGTAATATACTTGAGTGGGGCCCCCCCCCTCCGGGGCCCCCGGGGCCCCCGGGGCCCCCCCCTCCTCCTCTTAATCGATCTGCGTTTGTATCTGCTGCTGCTGCAGCAGGGATACCTAGTAAACCCTGCTGCTGCTGCTGCTGCTGCTGTCTCAACCCTACAACCCCACTACCTATACGTCCCATCCAGGGTCCTTGCTGCTGCTGCTGCTGCTGCTGCTGCTGTGGATGCGTCCCTCCTATACGGCTCCCTGGCCCCGCACTAACATAACGCCCTATAGACGCAGGGGGCCCCCCTCCCGTCAACATATCCCCATTAGAATTGCTGCTGTCTTGTTGTTTAATATCGTTTGAATGATGGGGGCCCCCCCCTCCTCCTACTCCTCCTACTCCTGCTGCTGCTGCTGCTGCTCCCAAATCTAATGAAGAAGCACTTGTAAGGGCCCCTCCTCCTCCTCCTCCTCCTCCTCCTCCTCCTGCTGCTGCTGCTGATGGTGGTGGTGGTCCTGGGGGCCCCCCCCCACCTGGGGGCCCCCCTCCTCCTCTATGTCTAGTATGTGCAGTAGCGCCTAGACCATATATAACCCCGGAGAATTTAGTTTCATCTATCTTTCCATCAAAATATGATTCAATTAAATTGAAGAAGGTCCTACAAGTGACTAAACTATCGCTGCCTGCTTGATGTTGAGGTCCTATCCTCTGTACATTCAGCTGTTCTGAAACCTTTTGTAAACTACTCCCTTGACTCAAATTGAAATGGGGTATATCTCTCAATAAATATTTAATATCATATAATGAAGGGAAGAAGTCTTGGATTAATTCAAAGAAGGCGTGTTCGGATTCTGGTAATGCTTCACATGTTAATAATTTAATTAGATAACCAAAATCATAACATCCATGGAATGAAATCCATTTAACGTCCTCATTCATAACTAAACCACTATTCATAATTAATTCCCCAAAATCATGTACTTCTACTCCCTTCTTCTGTTGTTTATCAAAATCAATACCGCTCTGTTTCAAAAAATCAATACTATTCTGTGCATACATGTCTTCATTTAAATCAAAACGAAAATTAAACTGCCATGTACATGTACCCTCTGCTAATTGCCCTTCATGATTTGCAAATGTTAATCCTAATTGTATTACTTTCAATAAATCCACATTATACTTCACTGTTCGATAATTATAATCTAATGCATTCGATGTTGGACGAGCTACGATACCGGGGAATTCCGTATCCTACACAATACACACATACATAACACTATTATTATTTATTATTTAGTATTTATTATTATTTATTATTTATTATTTATTATTTATTTATTAGTTATTAGTTATTAGTTATTAGTTATTAGTTATTATTTATTTATTAGTTATTATTTATTAGTTATTAGTTATTAGTTATTATTTATTATTTATTATTTATTATTATTTATTATTTACTATTTATTATTTATTATTTATTATTTATTATTTATTATTTATTAGTTATTAGTTATTAGTTATTATTTATTATTTATTATTTAGTATTTAGTATTTATTATTTATTATTTATTATTTATTATTTATTATTTATTATTTATTATTTATTATTTATTATTTATTATTTATTATTTATTATTTATTAATTATTCATTATAAACAATCATATACACAAGGAACAGACACCTAACAATAAACAATAAACAATAAACAACAAACAATAAACCCTAGATAAGAAACCCTAAACCCTAAACCCTAAATCCTAGATCCGAAACCCTAGATCTGAAACCCTAAACCCTAGATCCTAAACCCTAAACCCTAAACCCTAAACCCTAAACCCTAAACCCTAAACTTCGAAGGCGAGGACAAACCTCAGCAACACTACAGCGATAATCTTCATAGAAAACCATGTTGGATATGCACTGAAAGAATCCTAGCTATTAAACCCTAAACCCTATATCCTAAACCCTAAACCCTAAACCCTAAACCCTAGAACTCACCAGCGCGATGTATGGATAGCGTTCCACCACATCCCTAATACGGTCGAGCTCCTCCTCTGCAGCAGCAAATTATAAAATACAAATCATATATATATATATATATATATATATATGAGAGAACACAGACAGACCACCCTAGCTATTTAAACTATTATTATATATTATATAATATATATATATATATATAATATATATAGTGAGAGAGAGAGAAGAACACAGACACACTACCCTAGCTATTTAAACTATTATATATATATATATATATATATAAAGAGAGAGAGAGAAGGACAGAGAGACCACTGTAGCTATCTAAACTATTTTCTTCCTCCGCATGCATACACCAGACAATATAATATTACATTAGAAATATTATATTCATCTAATAATATACAATATTTATCTAGAATTATTTTATGTTTATTAAACAACAAAAACACAAAAACTCCTCCAACCCTAAACCCTAAACCCTAAACCCTAAACCCTAAACCCTAAACCCTCACCAAGATTGTGCGCCCATACTTCAATTATTTGGCCGCGGAGACCATCGCCGTAGCCATTCATGAGGACGAGGAGGCAGGGTCTGGCTGCTGTACATTAACAGCAGCAGCAGCAGCAGCAGCAGCAGCAGGAGCAGCAGCAGCAACAGCAGCAGAAGGAGCAGCAAATCTAGGTGTGAAGTCTGTTTGTTAGAACCACACTATCTACTATTTATCTATTTAATTAAGATTATATCTTGTTGTTGATTTTATATATATAATTTTTAATATATTATATATTATTATAATTTATTATATATATATATAGGTAAGAATGAGGTGTATATACACCTGAATATGTAAGAATATGAAACCCTCACCTCCTATAGAGAGCAGACCAAACTAATCGAGAATACGTAGTCGTAATCAGCCACCCCACTCGGGCAGCCTGTCGTTGCAGCTAGTGTTAGAACTGCTGCTAGAATGCTGCTGCTGCTGCTGCTGTTGCTGTTGCTGCTGCTGCTGCTGCTGCTGTTGCTGCTGCAGCTGCTGCTGCTGCTGCTGATTGCTCTCAGAGCCACAAATAACAACAGGAGAAAACAAAAACCGAGACATGTACACCCGAGCAGATCCAACGCGAGGGTCTTTTATATTCTTCTTCTTCTTTTGTCTTGTTTCTCCTTCTTGTTGTTGTTGTTTATTTTATATTTATGTTTGTGTTTATGTTTATATTTGTGTTTATTTTATTTAATATATATTATATATAACCTCCGCTGCTGTATAACCTCCTTCAAACGCTCCCTCCTAAACCCTAAATATCATATCAAACACAAACAAAATTAAAAACAAAATCTAATGCATGCATGCATGCACAGCCCCAAGTTTATAAACACCATCCTCAACCCCAGCTAACAACATTTAACAAACTGCTGCTGCTGCTGCTGCTGCCGCTGTTGCTGCTGCTGCTGCTGCTGCTAGCAACTGTCAAAGGAGCTCAGAAGCACCACTCGAATTTAAAGAAGAGACAGAAAAGATAGAGAGAATAAACACGTGCACGAAAGCAAGAAGATAATGTTAATATCTAACGACAGCAACAGCAGACAGGCTTCTTCGATGGCTTCTTAAAGACCTAATCTATTCAATAAGGTTTTTATATGCTTCTATTTGAATGTAGAATAGAAACATAATCAAACAATATACTCATACGTTCAGCTACTAAACATCCGTAGGTGTATATACACCGCATGCGTACGCTAGCCACATAGAAAGAAAGAGAGAAAGAAAGAGAGAAAGAGAGAGAATCTGATGTGTCCTCTCTCTTGATACATACATGAATATATGTATTTTCATGAATATTAATTAATTCAAATACAAACGAACCTGATAGTTATATATATAAAGAAAGAAAGGAGGCTTTCCCATCCAACAACACGATTATGATATTGCAATGCCGCACAGCTTGTGTATCTTGCAGGGTCTTTATAAATCTATCTAGATATAAAAAGAGAGAAAAGAATAAATATACGAGCCACAATAGTTTTAAAAACGTTTAAGAACGCCAATTGAATGCAGCATATACGGTTGTAGCAAGTAGTATATTAAGAGGAGAAGCTGCAAGTACACCCGAAATTGCTGGCGGTGATATATATACATATATATATATACAGCACAAAGAATGAGATGAAACAGATTATATGAATCTGTGGTCTCTAATATATATATATAGATCCACAATAAACAACAATTCAAAAATATATTTACTACAATCATAAAGACATACTCTTCTTCATCCTACTTTCACACAAATGCTGCAGTCAGACCCTCACGAAACTTGAATGCCCCTCCACAGCCGCTAGAGAAGCAGCAGGGTATTTGGTATCATAAACTATGGATTATATGAACTGTTTTTCTTAATTAGACAACTTAAATTAATAATTATTTATTTATTTTCATATTATAACAAATATATACATATATAAAACATACAATATCATATATACAAGAAGCTTTTCATGTGTGCTCCTGACTGTTGCGACGCTTTCACCTTGGGAGGGCATGCAGCATTGATAGAATCGGTGTTTATTATTTTATATTTTTTATTTAGTTAATTATATTTGTTTAATTAAATATTGATACTACCAGAAAACTATATTTATTGCACCATATGTTGGCTTCAACCCTATGACGCAGCCATTCATAGACTTACAGGGTGCTCTCTGCTTCAGTATACACCACGATAATTAGTATAACCGTGCAAGTTTGTATAATAACAATTAAATAATGTAGATATAAACAATATTTTGAATCCAAACAATCTAATTGAAATTAAACAACAACGCTCGTCGCCTCATTGTGGCCGCTCTTCTTCAAGTGGGTAGGGATATAC
Organism: Eimeria praecox; assembly: GCA_963920595.1. Classification (NCBI taxonomy): domain Eukaryota; phylum Apicomplexa; class Conoidasida; order Eucoccidiorida; family Eimeriidae; genus Eimeria; species Eimeria praecox. Next base: position 893,113 of record OY986947.1, on the reverse strand, counting down.
TATCTAAGGGATATTCAGCCCTGCAATAGAATCAAATCAACACAGATACAAGCCTCCAAATGATATTGATATACCCTCCAATCCCTTGAAGGCCTGAGCACGTAGGCCCTACAGGCAGGGGATGGAGCTGCAGCCATCTCTGCTGCGTATTCGTAGGTGCACCTCTAGTTGCTTGCATAGACTCGCTAGGGAGAGCTATTCACATACTTTCAGCAACTGTCTGTGTAGCGTTAGTATATGTATCAAAGAGAGATTGGCTGTGCATGCAAGGGGCTCTGTCTTTGTTTCGTGAAGCTCAAAGATAGGCCTCCTCCTCTCTTCTGCCGCCGCACTCGGTTGCTCTTCTGTGTCTCGGTAGCGTGGAGACGGAAAGACGGGTTATAAGCTGCTTTCAATAATTGTTTCTTTCAGTCTGTGTCTCTGTCGCAGCTCATGACAATGCTCAGCAAAGATTCAAAATCGTTGCTACGTCATGAGTTGCAATGCGTCTTTTCTCAAACTCCTGCAGTCATGCAACCCCTCGTGCAAGTATACAAGCCCCGTTTGATGTATACTCTAACACTGTAGAGACGGTTGTTAAATACCTACTTGGCCCCCAGTAGATAACGCGCATGCAGGTAGTAAAAGTACGCGAGACACAAGCTTAGCTTTCGTGTCTCTGGCCTTCCCACCAAGCTTGGGTGGAATGAGCAGAGAGAAATACAACGAGACATGCGATAGAGCCCCCGAAAGAGAGAATGACAATAGCAACCTGCAACAGCTGATGTTGTTTTTGTGTGCTGAGGCTGCTGCTGACAGCATGTTGCTTCTGCGGCCTGGGCCATACACACAGGACACCATAGCTCCCTTTACCGTCCTCTTGAGCTGCGAGTTGTTGTTTGATACTCTACCCCAGCCATTCTAAAATTTTCAATGAAAACTATGCAGTGAAGCAGTGCCAGCGCTCAGCATGAGTGAGCCTGTGGGGCGGAAGGCCAGCAAACCCCAAGAGGAGGGGCGGCCACAAAACAGGAGAAAGCGAAGAGTCAGAGGCGGCTGTATGCTAGTTGTATCGGCGTAGAGCACAGCTGGGAAATAGTTAGAATCGGATAACAATTAGACACAACAGCATAAGCTCTTGAGATATAAAGTCCCCCGTACATTGCCGATTGCCAGCAAACTGTGGTGTGTGACTCATATTGAAGCTACGTGCCTCATGCCTATCCACCTACTGTCAAGGAGGGCACGTAGATGCTCCTGAGGCATTGATTTGCTTAAGCAATTCTCAGCAGTATATTCGAGTTGTCTGTCTCCTGGCCAGTTAACGTAATATTCCCATACTCTGTAATATCTTAGCGTCGTAAAACGTGTGTCCAGGATCTCATTCTCCTCCAACAGCAGTGGAGTTGTTACTGGTTTGTAGGAAGACTTCAAGTAAGTTTCGCAGTCCCACGCAAACCATCCTTCCTGCATGCAATAAAATTGTAGACAACTGTTAAACCCTTAGTTAGCCATCGATATCCACCCTGCACACAAGTTAGACATGCAAGCCCCCGGAAGAACATGTTACAGCTGGAACGGCAAGCCTATGACGAGATAGGCAGTCTCTCAGGAGTTGCTTCACTTCTTGCTTGAACTGCTGCTTCAAAGCAACACCAAGAGCGGCCATGCTCAAGCCTTGCTTTGATGTATGCACTAACACAATAACAATCTTAAAACACTTCTTTGGCCCTCAACGTCCAGCCTACAGCCCAGTAAAAATGCTGCAGTGCTACCCTAACCCACTGTAGCATAGCCCTTCTGAGGTTGCTTTGTGTACTTCTAAACATGGGCACAAGTCCTTGATTAATTCTTCTTATTCAGCACCTGCTGCTTGAGCTGACTGAATTTCTTCTTATTCAGCACCTGCTGCTTGAGCTGACTGAATTTGCTTCCATCCATTATCGAAAGATAAAAATCGCAACTCACCAAATTAATATTGCACCCCGATGCTCCCCAGCTACAAAGAGGTGAATTGTTTCTTGCCTGGCATATCATCTAATGATTTGTTCCTCTCTTTGTATGCCCCCAAGCTCTGGAGCTTGGGGGCTGCTGCACCACTCTAGTAGACGATGGGTGTTATCTGGATTAGATGATGGTGAAAGTGGTTATATATGAAGGTAAAGTTCTCTCGGTTTCCCGCATTTTAGGGCCACTCAAACATCTTGATGCGAGACCTGCCGATAGCACTTCCTTTTGAGCCTCCAAACCCTCTCCCCATTTTAATCTCTAGCATATCGTCCAAGTCGAAAATATTCAATATCTCTGGACCTCCTACGGGAGGGGGTTGGAACAATGTTGGTTGATATTCCCTCCCATAGGAAGGTATATTCATTACTACTCTATCTGGTTTTCCGTCTTGGGATCTGATTATTTATTGTGTAGCTTTTGAGATCTCAAGTTATGATGAAATTGTTGGCGTAGGTGAACTTTCTTGCCCGCTCTTCCTTTGTCTCCATGGCACCCCCTTCCCACTTCCTTCTCAAGTAAGTGCGTTATGCATGCATGCTCCATCCTTATCGGCAGCAGCATTTCTTACTAGAATTGATTTCCTTGCCCTTGCTGTGTTGGCCAAAAGCTTATAATGCTGGTATTGTGTAGAGGCAGCAGGTGTTTTGGGTTGTCGTTGCGCTACGTTTTCCTTCATGATGGAGCTCATAGCCCTGTCGCTTTGATACAGGCTTCTGTCTGCATTCGCCTAGGTACCAAATGAAGTGCAGTAGCAGGAAGAAGCACAAAATAACATAGGCATGTTCATGACGGCAGGCACCTTTGAAAGACGAGGGAATACAGGAACTGGACAGCAGGCTAACAGTTGGCGTTCCAGATGGTGTTAGTGCGGCATATTCGGTTGGCCTGCCATCCTTCTGTGAACAGCATCTTGCCGCCTTGCGATTACAGCGATCCTCTTCAAAGAACTCCAGGGAGATCAGCAAAAATTAGCCCATCACAAGCTTTGCATGTGGGGTCCATCAACTCATTCCTACCTTTCTCGCTAAAGTAGATGCCTAGGCAGCGATTTAGGTGAGAGATACGCGCAGCGCTCAACTCCTGGCTCAACAAAATACTACGATAACATTTTCTTTAAGATGCATAGTTTGGCTTGCATCGAGCGTGTTCTTCACTCTCTTCACGCCTCCCAAATGCCGCTAGGGAGAGAGAACCGACACGATTTAGTAGTCACTTTTTCTGTCCAGAAGACTGTACAAGTGTTTCCTTTGGATGATATGCCACTGGGATGACTAGCAATTGCAAATGTAAGCTTCAAAAACTGAGCTTAGGAGTTGGTTCGCCATTTACACCGTGGTAGTAGGACTGAGTGGTTTTGAGTCGACCACAGTCAGGACGTTCCAAGGACAAAGATACTTTTGCAAGCAGCAACCAGAGAGCTTCCACACAGACCAACGTGTGTGCAATTCCTCTTCAACTAGATAAGAAAGCTCTAATGGGGCTGGATGGCACAGGAGTTAGTTTCTCCTTTTGTTTGTCTCTGGAGGGATGGCTATAATTGCAAGTCCCACTAAATGGAATAGAAGACATTGGTGCATCGTCTTCTTCTATTCTAGCTTCGATGAGGGATTGCTCGCATACAATAAAACGTGTTGGAGGGAATCGGGGGAAGCTGTATGTGTTTTTCTGGGCAGCGAGTTGAATCTACGCCAAATAAACTTGACTAGTGTGCTAACAGTCCTTGATGCTTGACTTGTATAGTGGGAGGCCCTTAACAAGTGTATATGACGCTTTAACTCATCTGTAGACACAGACAATATACTTGTGGGTAAACTGCAATGAAAGCTAAGACTACGCCGCAGCTTCAGACATCCCTTCATTCATCGATGCCACACCAGCGATGAACTGTTGAATATTTCAAAGTTAGCTCGGCCGCCAGCCGCCGGCCACTGCAACACTCAGACATTCGTCTTCGATTCCCCTTTACAGCCTGGGTAGAGGCAAAGTTATTTCCTCAACACAATAACAATGAGGATGAAAGAGGCTTCGCGACTGGCGTCTACAGAGAGGGGAAACAAAGGATAAATAAAGAGGTTTGATGAAATTGAATACCTCACACAAGGAAGCTACTGCAGTCGACAAACAGAGAAAGTGTCTGCCACTGAATCTGTACATAACAATATGTACTTAAAAGATAAAATCTATTGGGCTACATGCAGAGAGGGAAACAGTCTAGTTCAAAAGCTTTATGAGGATGCAGGTGAAATGATTTAATAGTATATTACGTTTCAAACGATATAAACTCCCCACTACATCAGAGTTTTT
>OY986947.1:866320-876320 GCA_963920595.1 Eimeria praecox | reverse complement strand
CGGTGGTGGTGGTGGAGGGGGGCCCCCATTCCACTGAGGTGGGCCTCCCATGAAGGGGGGAGGAGGGGGCCCCCCAGGGCCTCCCGCCATTTGTTTTCTTGGGGCCCCTCTAGGGAACCCACCAAATCCCATAGTATCCTGGGGGCCCTTACCAGGGGCCCCCCCCCCTAAGAGATGAGGAGGTGGTAGGGGGCCCCCAAAGCCTGGGAGAGGAGGGAAGGGGGGTAGGCCAGGGACAGGGAAGGGAGGGAGGACCCTCTTCGGTCTTGGGGGCTTCTGCAGGGCCCACGCCACGAAGTTCTTATCTAATTCTCTACCGCGAGATATTAAATAAGATAAGAAATCAAGTGTGAATGCATGCAAGGGTTGACGACGGAGAGGAGGCATATCTGTATTAAGAAGAGAAGAATAAGAGAATGAATCCGCTGTCTGTACATACAGAATATAGTGGTAGCTTAAGGGCTTGTTGTTGTTGTTGTTGTTGTTGTTGTTGATGCCACCCTGTTGTTGTTGTTGTTGTTGTTGTTGTTGTTGTTGTTGCTGCTGCTGTTGCTGCTGCTGTTCTTCTTGCTGCTCCTGTTCCTGCTGCTGCTGCTGCTCCTGTTTCTCTTCTTCTTGTTGCTGTTGTTGTTGCTGTTGCTCCTCATCTTGCTGCTGCTGCTGCTGCTGTTGCTGCTGCTGCTGCTGCTGCTGCTGCTGCTGCTGCTGTGGGGCCACGCCCACCCTCCGTCTTCTCTTAACCCCTGTCTTCTTGCATGCAGCAGGATAGATATTATGTTTATTAACATCATCATCTGTAAGAACTCTGAAGTCGCATATTCTCATGTTAGGATGAAGCCCCAACAAGTAAGTCAATACTTCTTCTGGTGCAACCAAAGCATTTGATAGAGGCCCCACAAGTACGATCCCGTTGTTGGGGATCGTCTCCGGGATCGAGGGTAGCCCCTGCAATTCTTCTTCGCTTAATATCACTTCCGGCTTCTTCTCACCCTCTCCTTCTGTTGCTGCTGTTGCTGCTGCTGCTGTTGCTGCTGCTGCTGCTGCTGTTTCTTCCTTGATCTCCGTCTCCTTCTTAGTCTCTTCATCTACACTGTCTTCCTTCTCTTCTGTTTTTGTTGCTGCATCCTCCTCCTTATCTTCCTGCTTCTCCTGCTTCTCCTGCTGCTGCTGCTGCTGCTGCTGTTCTTGTTTCTCCTGTTTCTCCTGCTGCTGCTGCTGCTGCTGCTGCTTCTGCTTCTGTGGCTGCTGCTTCGCTCTAATTAATCTGTCTTTCTCTGCCTCTCTATAAGCCAACAGATTTTTCTTAAACCCTTCAGGTATAGGAATACGTCTGGAGCCATCCTCTGCTGCTGCTGCTGCTGCTGCTGCTGCTGCATCTGCTGCTGCTGCTGCATCTGCTGCAGCAGCAACTTGAACGAAGCAGCTTCCTTTATGGATATTAACACCATCAGCTTCTGCATTCTGAGCGAAGCTAAGCTGTAGCTGTGGGGCAACAAGGGCCTCCTTCAACTCTGGTGAGATCCCTTGCTGCTGCAGCTGCTGCAGTGCCGCTATTACTTCTTCTCTAGCTATAGAATGGCCTCGAGCAGCAGCAAACACTTGCTTCGATTCCGCAGCAGATAGCCCCAATAGCGTCATAAGCAAAGCACACACCATATATCCTGTTCTGTTTATACCGTGAGTACAATGCGTCACTACACCGAAACGCCAAGCACACTTACATCCCTGTGGGGCCCCCCCTCCTGCTGCTGCTCCGTTGCTGCTGCTGCTGCTGCTGCTGTTGCTGCTGCTGCTGCTGTTGCATACAGCACATTCTGCTGAAGCAGCCCAGTGTTCTGCTGTACGTACACCGTGCATAGTAAGAAGAGCAAGTAACTTAAAGTAAACCTGCAATCCCTCATTCGTAGGTACTTCTCCTCCTCCTTGGCTCTTGCACCAGAATACGCCTACGCCGTCTCTTCTTAATAACTGCGGTTCATAATGCCTTTCTGTCAAACATAAATTAACTACAGACAACAAACGCATGCGGCCCTCATCAATCAAACACTCGGAGCCATACAATAACGGGCGACGACCTGGCCCTTGCTGCTGCTGCTGCTGCTGCTGCTGTTGCTGCTGCTGCTGTTGCTGTTGCTGTTCTTGTTTGTTGGGTTGTTGCTGTTGCTGATCGTCGTCCTGCTGTGGTTGTTGTTGGTTATCTTGCTGCTGTTGCTGCGATTTATCTTCTTGTTCTTGTTGCTGCTGCTGCTTCTCTCCCAAGGGAGCTGCTGCTGCTGCTGCTGCTGCTGCTGCAGCAGCAGGCCGCTGCAGCTGCTGAGGGCCCCCTCCTCTACTGGCTCTGTTGTTTAATCCTGCTCTACGTCTCTGTGCCCCATCAAACTGTTCTTGTAAACCTACAGGAGAGAAGGGACGACAGCGGAAGAGCTGAGGGGAGAAGGCAGCAGAGAGAAAAGTCTTACAAGGCAGCAGCAGCAGCTTCTCTAGCATCAAGGGATTAGGACACACGAAAGGCGCAGCAGCAACTCCATCCTGATCCTGCTGCTGCTGCTGCTGCTGCTGCTGCTCCTGTTGCTTCTCCTCCTCCTCCTGCTCCTGCTGCTGTTGCTGCTTCTCCCCCTCCTGCTGCTGCTGCTGCTGCTGTTGTTGGTCGTCCTGAGCTGCTGCTGCTGCTGCTGCTGCTGCTGCTGCTGGATCTTTGTTGTCTTGTGCTTTCTTTTCGTGTTCAACAACCACAATTTCTCCTTTTTGTTTTTTTTCTGCTGTTGCACGTAAATCAATTGCAGCCAAAAAATCTGAGAAGGAAGCCCACTTCTCGGGTAGGGGCCCCCCTGCCTCTCTCCTGCATGTACACCCCACAGCATCATGAAGCCAACTACAATAGGGAGAGGTCCTCCAGGGGCCCCCACAGGGCCCGCTGATAGAAGTTCGAGGAAACTGTTCTAATGCTGTTGCTCCTGCTTCTCCTGTTGTATTATGTTGCCGATTGATAGATATTCTACGCTTGTCTGCTCCTCCCCCTTGGATGGTTTCTCCTGAGAGCCTCTTCCTTTTATTATTCCCAGGTGTATCTACAGATCCTACAGCAACAGAGGCCCCTTCGCCTTCATCTCCTGCTGCTGCAGGAGCACCATCACCACCACTAGCTGCTGCTGCTGCTGCTGCTGCTGTTGCAACTGTTGATGATGCAGCCTCTTCTGTCTTGATATTCTCTGTATCCTCTTCTATCTCTGCTGATTCTTCTCTTGCGTCTTCTGCTGTTTCCTGTGTCTCTGAAGCAGCAGCAGCAGCAGCAGCAGCAGCAGCAGCAGCAGGAGCAGTCTCACTCTGCTCTTGCTGCGGCTGTTCCTGCTGCATCAGCGCAGCAGACTCCCCTCGTGTCTCTGTATGATTATCGCATGCTTCGGTAAGTATTTGAGGCTGCGATGTCTGAGTACGATTGCCGGCGTCAGGGTGTTGTTGTAATGATGTGTCTGGTTTGATGGGGGTTACTGCGGCTAGCTGTTGTTGCTCCCCTTGTGGCGCAGACGTAGGATTTAATGTTGTAGATGTTGCATCTTTCGATTTTATATTTGAGGACTTAGATTTTGATGTTTTCGTTTTTGATGATGCTGAGGAATGTTTCTTTGTTGAATTTTTGCTCGTCTTCTTCTTCTTCTTATCTGCAGATTGTTTTGAGGGGCTCCCAGAAGGGGGAGGAGCAGCAGGCTCAGCCTCTTCCGTCATGATTTAAAATTAAATAGCCAAGACAAAAGATCCTCTAGGTAACAAACAAAAAGATATATATGCTACGATTCCTCCACCTGCTTACAAGGTCTGACCCGCCAGGACGCAGGGCGGCCGGTCTGCGGGGAAGCGCGGGGGTAGCTATGAACCCCCACGTATAGCGTTTTGAATAATAAATTAATATGTGAGTTAAAAACAATAAAATAATAAAGAAATGCCAAAGAAAAAAAGGGGAAGTAATCGAAAGAGCAGCTGGCCGACGGTGCCGCAGCGGGACTGAACTTGGGCTCAGCGCACGTGCGAGGATCAAGAGAGCACCTGAGGGAGATCTGAAGTAGGAAAGGCCTTTTATGAAGATTTCTGCAGCAACATAAATGCACATTAATAAACTAATTCTTTATATTCAAACAAAACTTCGTAATTTGAATATACACTCGTGTTTGTTATCAAGAGAGCGCCGCTCCCACGAACACCGCAGCAACCAACCAACCTCTCGGGCGCTTTGATAGTATGATCGGAACTACGTGGCCTCCACTGTACAGACAACATATTTTTATATCAATTCAAAGAAAATACATTGTTTTTGATATGCCAATTAAGGGAATAATAATATTAGAACAGTTTTGTCTTGCATTCCTTCATGACACAGCACACCACAAACACATGAAAACGAGGCGAGGGCCGCTGGGATAAGCGAAAAACTCAGGATTAAATCTACGTATATATGTATATTAAACAGAAACAAGTTTTTAATAATAATAAACAAACAAAATTTGTGCCCGCAAGGCACATATCGCTTTCCTCGCGTTGCTATAGAGTTTACTACTACTACTACGTTCAGATTCAGCCCTCGCACAGCTCTCATGACTTCAGTATGCCCTTCGTCTCGATGCTTGTATCTGTCTTTTATTTTTATTTGCATTATTTATAGATTAATTAACTCGTGTTGTAGTATACACTTGATAGGAAACAGCAGTTAGACGGCTGTTGTGTCTGCCCGCACCCTACTCAGGGGCGTGCTCCTTATGATGTTGAGGGGTATGATCTAGTTTATCTAGCTTCCTCTTAATAATATTCCTTCTCCTAAAGCCAATAACACTATAAACATATTTAAAATATGTTTATAGTGTTATTGGATTTAGGAGAAGGAATATTATTAAGTCTTATGATAGCACGTGAGTTGTCTTGCAACAGCAATTGCAGGGGCAAGACGTGCTGTACAAAGTAGTATCAATTTCATAATATATTATATAAATTAACATAAATATCTCTACCTTTTCTGTTTATTATTATTAATCCAAAGCTAAAGAGATGTAATATAATTAGGATAAATCAGAAAAGGCTGCAATTATTGAACTGCTCTGATAGATAGCGGGGGTTTATATTGAATTCGTCTTGTGTGATATTGTTGCAACTAAGGCCATCATCAGATACATTTAATATCTCCCATTTTATATTTATTTTGAATTGGAGGCAAAGAATAAATATATGAAATACTAAACAGGATCTTGTATCACGTTTCTGAATCGTGTAGAGGATAGTGCCTCTTCAGGTTGTTTAGAGGCTCCGATATCTACACCAAATGGTTTTATTTTTGTGTATAAATGTGTATTTCTAAATGTAAATATGTTTATTATGTTTTTTTAATTGTAATATTTAAATTTTATTCATGAAATACACAATAAACAGCTACGGAAATCACTACGAAACCAAACCCACATGTCTTAGGGTTGTTTCTTGTCTTGACTTTGAAGCCAGCAGAGTAAACAAACAAAATAGAAAATAATTAATATATTTTCTGTATTTAAAAGAAGAATACATCCTTTTTTTATTATTTTCTTTCTGTTTTATGTTGCTTTCCGTGTTGTTCTAGCAATCCAAGGTGCGATCGCTGGGGTGCGTCCTCTCGTTCGATCTACATGTTTGTGTTGTTTTTATGATTGTAGAAATATGAGATATGTTAATTTAATTTAAATAAAATATTTTGATGTATATACTGAGGAGAGGATGCACTCGACTTACGCCATCAGATTCTGTATTTACAATTATGTTTCTATTGTTTGATGTGCTGATACTGAGTTCTTTCTTCTTATTAATATCTACAATAAGTACAAATGTTTTATTTCTGATGATAGATATGTTTATACACTGTCAGCAATATATGTTGAAGTATCTCCACCACACCATATTATTAAGATGCAGGCAGACTATCAAGGGATAAGAACGTTCAAATAATTTGTCTACATACTCTTTCTGCATACACAACATAGTAACGAAAAGATGTTTTTAGATTGAGTAGAATAATAATAAAACATAAAATAAAACAATCTTAAACTAAATAACATATTCCGTAGCTGTTGATTTGCGCAGTCGTGCATTCATCTTCAGGCTCAAAGCTTTAGTTTCTAGGGTTTAGGGTTTAGGGTTTAGGGTTTAGGGTTTAGGGTTTAGGGTTTAGGGTTTAGGGTTTAGGGTTTAGGGTCATTAAAATTACTAGAAAACACGGGTTTCAAACACACTACCAAATCAACACATACACTGTTGGCTTCTGCTCTAAGGGCTTCAGATATCTCTTTCTGTCTGTTGTCTTTTTCTGTTTCTGTTTTATATATTTAATATAAGGTTTGTTTGCACGAGTTGTTAGTGTATTCGGCAAGGATATATATATATATATATATATATATATATATATATATATATATATATACACGGTTTGGGGTTCTGTGTAAGAAGAAAGAAGGCTGTTGTTTTCTATTAATTTTGCCTCTATCAATTTATCTGTGTATTATTTTATTGTATAATTGATTGATTTTGTATCTTAATTGAGTGTCAGGCTTTCATAGAAAGCGTGAATAAGGGAAGAAGCTGAAGAGGAAGGCCCCCGGACAATTCTGTATCTTTTCTTGTTTTGACTGCCCGTTTAATTAATTAATTAATTAATTAATTAATTAATAATAATAATAATAATAATAATAATAATAATGCTTAATTCTTAGTTTTATTGCTTTTATTTTCTCTCTGCTGCATGCATTTCCTACAAATATACGCAGGAAACAGAAGAAAGTTTGTTTTTATTTTTTATTATTTTTATTTAATATTTTTATTATTTCTGTCTTCCTCATTCTACAGTTCTGCCTTCATTCCTGATGTTGCAATATGAGGCCTAGCTAGCTACTGACACTGCCAGCTAGCCAGAGATAAACTGCAGCAGCTAGCTACAGCTAGCCAAACCTGAGGCTACAGCTAGCTGTTTGTTTAGGTTGAGGTCTATGTGTTTATAGACAGAGCTAAGACCTCTTGTTCCCGTGTGTTGTATTAATTGTTTATAATACATTATTTCTTGTTGGGGTTTGGGGTTTAGGGTTTAGGGTTTAGGGTAAACCCTCTCTCTATCCACTATTTATTATTTGTCTACACATTCTTGGACTGACAGCCTTCATAAACCGCATAGTAGCTGCTACGGGGATTCGCCCTTAAAAATAATTATCTAGGGTGTATACAGCAAACAAACTTGCAACAGAAATAAGCTTTAGCTTAACAGAAAAATGCTGCTAGCACTGTTGACGGTCGGCCTCAGCTCTCTTTCTCCCTCTCTCTACATATATATATATATATATATATATATATATATATATATATATATATATATATATATATATATATATATATATATATATATATATATATATATATATATATATTTATATTGTGCTTTTAGTAATAGCAAACATATAATAATAATATAATGATTATATATATATATATATATGTATATATATATATATATATAATATTATAATAATATTATAATAAACAATAATAAAATAAATATTGTATTATTATTTAATAATAAAATATTAATTAGCTAACAAGTTTAAATCAAGTGGTCTTGGCAGACTTTGGGGGTATATATATAATAAACTCTTTTGATGGCGAGAATAAAACAATTTAAATTGTTGTTGTCGATTTATTAAGAAAAGAAAGATAAAAGATATCCTAAATAGCAGAAAACAAACAATTGTAAACAGAAGATGTTAGAAAAAACAAAGAGAAGGAGATTCTAATAATAATAAATAATAATAATAATAATAATAATAATAATAAATAATAATAATAATAATAATAATAAGCCCGGCTCCAGGGGCCCTTGTAGCCTTGTTTGAATGTTGTTTGAATGTTGCGGCTGCCTGCTGCTGCTGCTGTTGCTGCTGTTGCTTGCTGCTGCTTGCTGCTGCTGCTGCTGCTTGCTGCTGCTTCTACCTCTGCTTTCTTTGAGGTTAAATGTGGGGGAGTAAACACTGAGGACTCAACAAACTCAACAACTACATAACCATCACTCTAAAATGTTTGCTCGTGAGACAGAAGACGTACTGGCAGACTGCTTGCTGCATGCATGCAGCACTTGCTGCAGCAGCACTAGCTGCAGCAGCACTAGCTGCAGCAGCACTAGCTGCAGCAGCACTAGCAGCAGCAGCACTAGCAGCAGCAGCACTAGCTGCAGCAGCACTAGCTGCAGCAGCACTAGCAGCAGCAGCACTTGCTGCAGCAGCACTTGCTGCAGCAGCATTAGCTGCAGCAGCACTTGCTGCAGCAGCATTAGCTGCAGCAGCACTTGCTGCAGCAGCAAGTGCTGCTGCAGCACTTGCTGCATAAGCACTAGCAGCAGCAGCACTAGCTGCAGCAGCACTTGCTGCAGCAGCACTTGCTGCCTACGAGGTGTAGCCGCCTCCCCCTTCCCTCTGTGTTTATTGTGAGTATATTATAAGAGCGTTTTGTCTGATAATATATTTATTTGAACGTATTTGTTTAAATATTTAATTATATTATAACGTATAATCGTTCTAAGCTAAGATTAAATATTATTCTACAATCTCCTGTTGAAGATGAGATGAAGAGAAAGAGAAAAAACTAAGAAGACGCAGCTCCCCCTCCTCTTGCATGCATTGATGTTGTAGACTGCAAGAGAGGCAGTTGTTAATAAAACATTTAAATTATTAGTTAGCCTTAGATATCCTGCCTCAGAGTATACAAGAGAGAGAGAGAGAGAGAGAGAGAGAGAGAGAGAGAGAGAGAGAGAGAGAGAAAGCCTTCTATACACTAGAATCTTATACAGTTAGAAGCTATTCCTGCTTTGCAATTTGTGCTGTTGTCCCTATGTAAGTGTATATACACCGCAACACATGTTCAAAGCCCCATACTCTTTACAGCTGCTGCAGGCACTAAGCAGCATGAAAGCCTTCTGTCTCTCTGCTTGGGGGAATCAAGGAAGTGCTAATTTATAATAGCGAAGAAGGAATATATATCTGCGTAGTGGAAGGGATAGCATAAATAAAGGAGGCATTTGGTGGCTTAGAGTCGAGTTTAATTAAAACAGAGAAACTAGAAAGAAAGCCCCCATCTTCTGCTTTACTTATCTATATATATATTTATATATATCATATAATATATATACAATATATTAAGATGTGCATACAGGATCAAGAGGATGCGGCTACATACCCCTTGACGCAGGAACAAATGCCCTGGCACTTGAAGAGAGTGTAGAAGACGATGAATAGACAAATGTAAATAAAAGAAAGAAATAAACTAAGAGGAAGAAGATAAAGAATACAAACTAACAAGCTACAGCCCGCGAGCACAGGTCAGAGCATACGTCAATAGTAAGGGGGCGCTCAGATCTGCCTCTCACGAATCTTCTTTGGAACTTGTATTTTATTTTTTTTCGTGTTTGTTCAGGTGTATGTACAGCTAAACAAGGAAAGTTTTATAGGCGTATTAAACTTCATCGGCCCTGCTCTCCCTGGAAGGAGGCCCCGCTCGCTATGAACGTAGGGAATAGCCTCGTAAAAGTGCTTAAGGCGATAGAAAATAGTTCTTATAGATTTTTAATTGTATTTTTAGGTACATCTGCCAGAAAAGGAATCTCGGTGTTGTAGAGGCATTGGGGTGTATATACAGCAGCGGTGAACTTCTTCCCGTGCATCAGTGCCCCCGTGCACCTCCTCTACCGATGGGCTTATAATGCTATTATTTCCGAATCCCATCGGACTTGTGTTGTAAAACTAAAGAAATTTATATTGCATGCACGTCGATACGTGCCTGTTGAGGGGGCCAGGCATCTGTGCTCGGGCCCCGTGTGTATCGTGCCGCCGGTCGGCAGGAGGTGCTCTGTGTGGGGGTATTTGTTCGGGAAAAATGGGAATATGATACTTTTAATGAATGGGATTTGCTTATGATCACAATATATATTGGAAAATCAAAAAAAATCATGAAAAAA
>OY986947.1:856320-858820 GCA_963920595.1 Eimeria praecox | reverse complement strand
CAGCAGCAGCAGCCCAAGCCATCGATACACCGAGCACCAGCACCAGTAGCTGCTACAGGGGTAGCAGCTTTAGATGGTGATGAGGCAGTTGCAGCAGCAGCAGCAACAGCAGCAGCAGCAGCAGTAGCAGTAGCAGCAGCAGCAGCAGCAGCAGCAGCAGCAGCAGCAGCAGCAGCTGTTTTCTTGTCTACTTGTGTTGTAAGGCTTTCTTTGATTCTCTCTTTTGCTGCACAGGCGAATATCTTGCGGCTGTTTCGCCGTTGTCTGTGTATTTGATTATTATATTTTCTCTCTTTTTGTATTTATGTATCTTTGAATGTATGATTGAATATGCATGCATGCATGCATGCATGCATGCATGCATGTACAACATCCGTTTGGGGCTGGCTTCCTATATTTCAAGGCTTCCGCATTTCTTTGTTTCTTTGCGTGTTGCATACAATTTTGTTAAATAGATAGAATACAAATAAATCATCCGCTATTCCCTCTCTTAGTTTGTCCAAGCCCCAAAACCCTCATCCTCTTATCTTATTATGGGGCTTTGCCCCGTGCATGCATGCATGCACATGCATGCATATGGATGCATGCATGCACGGAGTGCAGTGCCTGTCTATCATCATTTTTGATTTCGTGGCTTTGTTTGAGGCAATACAGTAGTAGTATATTTTGTTTTGTTTGCTTGTTAGTGCTTCTTTGTGTCTTTCTTCTTCTATTTCTTGTCTGGATCTATCAAGTGCATGCGCATGCACATATCATCAACCCCAGCACTACACCATGTTGCTGTTTGTTTTGGGGCTTTCAAGGTGTTGCCGCTGGCTGGCTAGGATATGTTTTCTTCTTCTCTTCTCCCTCTCTCTCTTTCTCTCTCTATTCTATTTCTATCGCCTCTCTTTCTTCTTGCTTTATTTGCTGTATCTTATTCTCTCAGGAGCTTCATATCTATGCTCTTTCTTTGTTTTCAGGTGTATGTACAGCTCCATTTGGTTGTCTGTTATCTGTTTATCTTTTTCTCGTTTTCAATCAACTTCTTCTCTTTTGCATGCAATGAAGGCTCTTTATACCCCCACCCTCCTCCTTCTACGCTTGTATGCTTCTCTTTGTTGCATTACAAGCACACCTTCTTTAATATATTACTTCTTTATCCATCGTCATCACTGACTCCCTTTCTATATATATATATATATATATATATATATATATATATATATATATATATATATATATATATATAGATAGATAGATAGATATATAATCGTAGGTTGATTCTGCTGTAGCTGGCAGTTGCTGCAACGACACAGACAGACCATAGCCTTAGCAGCAAATCTTTAGAACAGTAGCAGAGCTCAGTAAAACTAAGATTAAATAAATTAAATTAGTTCAATTGATATAAACAGAAGCAGACGCTTAGCCTGTTTGTATAGAACAGAGGAACAAAGCCTTGGATGGAGCTTCTCTGACGAAACCAGGAGACAGCCCCTATATATATATATATATATATGTATATATATATATATATATATATATATATATAGAGAGAGAGAGAGAGAGAGAGAGAGAGTATATATTATTTATATAAGAGTCTTCTTGTAACGAGCTGCAACAGAGTCAAGAAATTTTAATTTACAGCTCCCTCAAAGCCTGTGGCTCTCCCTACCTTTCTCCCAGCTACCTGTGCAGATAGATAAGGGGGGCCCGTAGGTCTTTGGCTTAGGAGCATGATAGGAGGAAGCAGCAGTGTCTGTTAAGTGTTGCAGCTTACATTGCTGCTGCAATTGCTGCTGGGGGAGAGCCTATGTTGTAGCTATAAACCTCACGATCGGCGTTTGACTGCATGCACTGATGGCGTAGATAGCTGTGTTTAATGCCTCTGTACGTATGTTTTTAGGATAGTGTATATTGAAGTAGAAGTACAAATAGTTGTAAGGTCAAACAGAACATACTATACTTGCGGCATCTATACACCCCGTGAAGTTCGTTATATAAGCAAAACCTATTATATCTTGAGGTGTCTACGAGCAGACACAGAAGATTCCTTTCTTCTCTTGATTCATGCATTCAAAGGATTAATTTATGTTAATTATTTATAAAATATATTTTTTTTCGATTTAATTGGAGTTTATTTGGTGTAATTAGCTGCTATGAGCACTCAAACCGACACCGTCATCAACCCACGAAACGAGCACAGTTTTCTACGGAACGAAGAGTAAAACAAATAAATAAACCCCAGAAAATTAATATTATGAGAGAAATAAAACATAATTTTAATTTTGAATCCTTTAATTTGACGTATGCATGGCGTTTGGAAAGGCATGAACGAAGGCAGGCAGGACAGGTAGACTGCCACCGAGCAGAGAGCGGTTGGATTCTATCGGGCTTGTAAGCAGCCCCTCATGATGTTTCTTTCTGCAAATATCTCTTGAAATATCATTTAATAGGTATTAAATACTTATTATTAAGGTATTTTACTTGAAAATAACTCTTTTTTTGCTCGTAACACCAC
>OY986947.1:831320-848820 GCA_963920595.1 Eimeria praecox | reverse complement strand
TAAAATAAATAAAATAAATAGATAAAATAAATAAAATAAATAAAATAAATAAAATACATAAAGTAAATAAAATAAATAAAATAAATAAAATAAATAAAATAAATAAAATAAATAAAATAAATAAAATAAACAAAATAAATAAAATAAAACAAATAAAATAAATAAAATAAATAAAATAAATAAAATAAATAAACCAAATAAAATAAATAAAATAAATAAAATAAATAAAATAAATAAAATAAATACATAAAATAAATAAAATAAATAAAATACATAAAATACATGAAGTAAATAAAATAAATAAAATAAAATAAATAAAATAAATAAAATAAATAAAATAAATAAAATAAATAAAATAAATAGACCAAATAAACTAAATAAACTAAATAAAATAAATAAAATAAACAAAATAAATAAACCAAATAAAATAAATAAAACAAATAAAATAAATAAACTAAATAAAATAAATAAAATAAATAAAATAAATTATGTCTCTGCCGGGAATCGAACCTTCGCCAGCCCTAAAAGGAGTACCGCGCTGACGAACGAGGATGTTGCCGCTCAACACAAACTCCCCTCCATACTTCTTCACACCTAAAAATTAAATAAATAAATAAATAAATAAATAAATAAATAAATAAATAAATAAATAAATAAATATATAAATAAATAAATAGATAAACTCGATGAATAGACAAAAACGAATACATAAAGGGAAACAACGCAAGTGATATATATATATATATATATATATATATATATATATATAATATATGCATATATAGATACAGATAATATAAATCTAGATAGATGTATACATATATATAGCCATAGAGATATATAGAAGTAGAGAAACACATATAGAACTATAGATATACAGAGACAGAACGCGTACACTCCTATATATATATATATATATATATATATATATATATATATATATATATATATATATATATATATATAGAGAGAGAGAGAGAGAGAGAGAGAGACATAAATGAAAATAAGCAAACTTCTTTTCTTCTTCTTATTTATAAATACATAAAACATATTTTCTCTGTATAATTATAAAAACAAAACAAATACTAGAATAGTCAGGTGCTGCAGGGCAGCTCCTTCTTGTAAACAAACAAATAACGAGCAAAGAGATATTAATATTAATAATTTATTAATTATTAATTATTAATTATTAATATTAATATTAATAATTAATAAAACACAAATAGAAACAAACAAAACACTTAACTAGATAAAACAAGGAAGGGCCTTCGATGCTGCAGCAACTGGTAAGTAGTATGAGGGTATAGAAAGCAGAAAACAAACGAGTTGAATATATAAAAACAAAGAAGGAAGTAAATCCAAAGAATTAAAAACAAATTAATGTATTAGAACAGAATATTAAAATAAATTAAACAAATGAATTAAAAATAAAATAAAATAAAATAAATAAAGAGAAACAACAACATACCTAAGTGTTTCGGACGAGAATCTCTGTTGTTTTTTGTTGCTGCTCCTCCTTTTGAAGTTGCAAATAAAGTAGAAGATGTTGGATATAGATAAGAAGAAGTTATGGAGAAAAAACTGCAAGAAATAAACAAATAGATATAAAAATATAATCTAAATCAACTTGATTTTATTAAATTTAAACAAAGACTATTAAAATAAAAATATATAATTATAATGTATTCAATAATTCAATTAGATATAATTTAATAATAATAATAATAATAATAATAAATAATAATAATAATAATAATAATAATAATAATAATAGTAATAATATTGTTATTAAAACACTCAAAGTTTATTAGTTAGAGAATACAAACCAGCAAAGCCAAAATCTATCAGAAGATTTTTTAATTATTTGTATCTTCATAACAATATATACAACAATGTTTGTGTTTATTTAATAAATAAAAATAATATATTAAAACATATATACAGACACATCGACAGTTGAACAAGGTTGAAGAAATATTATTATTCGAATTAGAATACAAGATACACTCTCACTGCATGCAAGGAGAAGAGTATGTACAAACAAAAGAAAGAGAATGTGGAGAGGGAGTTTGTCTTCTCTCTTGTTTGTTGCTGATGCCTGCTGTTCTTCTGTTGCATGCAAACAAACAAAATTTGGGGCTTCTCGGGGGCCCCTGCCCTCCGTTGCTGCCCTGATATGCTACAGATTGGTGGGTTTTGCTGCGAAATTCAACAGCAGCAGCTACGGGAAAGCTGCTGCTGCTGCTGCTGTTGCTGCTGCTGCTGTTGCTGCTGCTGCTGTTTCTGCTGCTGCTGCTGCTACTGCTGCGCAGAACACCAACGAGCAGCAGGAGGATGCATACACGGAAGAAATGCATAATGTCTGAGATGGTATTTCATGTTTATTTCATGAAATTGAGTTAAATTAATTCACATTACAAATTTCTGCGGTAAAAAAACATAAAATGTTGCAAATACAAAACCAGGAAACTCAAACCGTGCAGCTATAGGCGAAAACCGGCGTAGCCGGTGTAGCCCCGGAGGGCTCAATTAATTATTTGTGTTATATTTAATTCGTAAAAATTAAATTAAATTAAATTAAATTAAATTAAATTAAAATGCAGAAAGAAGAAAATCAAGGGCTGCGCTTGTAGCAGCTGCAGCAGCTTGCATGCATCGGCAGTCAGCAGTAGATTTATGTCTGGCCTTTGCTCTGACATATTTTTAATAATATTTTAATAATTTAATTATTAAATTAATTAATTAAAGAAAAAAAATAAACAAAATTTGATTCAGATTTGGTTGTTGGCACACTACGCATACCCGTGCATGCACGCATATGCTGCTGATATATATATATATATATATATATATATATATATATATATATATATATATATATATATTGTTATATATTTGTTATATATATATATAAACGATTTGTTTTATATAAATAATAAAAATACATTTATATATTTTAACGAACTGAGGGTTTAATGAATGAACGTTGTTTACAGATCTTCAGGCGTGTTTATACTATCCACTGGTAGCTAATAATAATAATAACCTGCTGTATATATTATGAGAGGCCTCGTTCTTAACTTGGGGGCCCTCAGGAATAACAGTAGAGTCAAACAATGTTAGCCCATATATATATATATATATATATATATATATATATATATATATATATATATATATATATATATATATATATATATATATATATATATATATATATATAGATAGATAGATAGATAGATATAGATATACAGATATATAGGTATAGATATAGATATAGATATAGATATAGATATAGATATAGATATAGATATAGATATAGATATAGATATAGATATAGATATAGATATAGATATAGATATAGATATAGATATAGATATAGATATAGATATAGATATAGATATAGATATAGATATAGATATAGATATAGATATAGATATAGATAGATAGATATATAGATAGAAAAGGGATTGGCCCTGCATGCATGCGGGGCTGTCTTTGCAGTACTGGCTGCAGCAAGATGCGTGTTGTAGCTCGTGCGCTTATACTCGCCTCCAAACTTGCATGCAGGAAACTACAGCGGATGAAGTAAATCTTGAAAGACAGCCTAAACTACAATCTACATTGATAAAACATGCAGAGAAGGGAAACTCGTTGTGCATATATGTGGGGCTGTCTATGTAGTGCCCGACACAACAATGGAGCACACGACAGGTCTTCTAAAGGTTTAATCAGATAGATATCAACTAAAGCATTCTTAATAGAGATAATTAGCACTAAAGGAGATAAGAATTTAAGAAACAAAGCTTATACGGATCGACAGTCTTGGCACGGTTGGGGCTGTGTGGCCTAAGCCTGACGACGCAGCACTGTAGCACGGGCAGTGAGCCTCTGCGTGGCAAGGCTCAGGCTGCAGATGCATGGGATTTATCCCCAAGAAAGGGGAATAGAACTTGTTTTGAAGAGTTATTAAGAATGCATCTGTGATATTTGGTGTTTATTCAATGTAATATCTGTAGAGAAGTTGTTTGTGCATCTATCTGCTCAGATTCGATTCAGTAGGCGCGCATACATAGTAACAGCGTAGGACGCCTGTTCACTACAGCCTAGCGTTAGTGGCTCCAGCAAGACGCGTCGCAGCTCATGACCGGCCTTCCCTTTCCCCCGCTAGGCCACGCACTTGGGCAGCTGTTCGCAGGAGTATAAGAGCGGGAGGGGTAGATCCTCTGCTTTCTACGAACTCCTTCTTAAAGAACATTTCAAATATTTGACTCTACTGCATCTCATGACGATCCACAGTCACGATCGAGGGGGATCGGTAAAAAGACAGCACAACAAGGCTCATCGTATATTGAGGCAGCGAACCTCAGCTGGCCGGCCCAGTGAGTAGCCGCAGCTGTTGAAAAAAAGAAGAAACCCCTTTAACACTCTTTTGAATAATTCTCATCAAAGTATCCGTATTTTCCTGCACGATATGCCCTCGTTTGGGAAGACAGCCCGCGTTCGGGAGGCTGGCCAAGCAGAAACAAACTCAATATCCTCATCCCACCCCGTGGAAAGCGCGTTGTCACCAAGAACAACTCCTGAAGAATCTGTTCTCCTCCGCCAACCAGAAAGATATGACGGGCACCGCAATGTAGAGGAAGCAAAGGGGCTTTTTGATTCCATCGAATTCTAGCTTCGTGTTCGAATCGCGCAGGAACATCAAAAATAGGTTCGGGCAGAATCCTCTACAGGAAGGGGGACGCACGACGATGGCAGCTGCATCCAAGCAAAGGTGCGCTCTTGGGAAGCACATCAGGACCATTCAACCCTGCCTCCACTGCCTGTTCTGCAAGGGCACAGGCAATGGTAGAGCTCAGAAGGCTTACATAAGGGAAACTTCCGACAGAACGCTACATCATGAAGCATCAGTCATTGGTGAATATGAGTCTAATGGTTCACAAGGCTTTACATAACTAGTTAATAGCAGGGCTGCTCTTTGTAGAGAGGTAAACGGTTACCCGTCGGGCCTAGAATATGGAACTAAGCAGCAAAGGTATTGAAGTAGCCGAAACGATAGAGTACATTTGCATAAAAGGAAGGAAAAACGCTACGTGATGTGTTCAGCAGTTTGCAGTGTGTAGGTAGGTCCCAGTAGTGGGCACTGCAGTGCGTGCGTCTAGCAAGGATAGTTGAGGGAGAAGCGCCTGTGAAGTCTGCCAAGTTATGTGCATGAGAGAAGTGTTTATGAGCTAAAAAAGGCCGTCATCACCCAAAGGGATTCCCGCGGAGTCCCCCACCGCAGTACTAACCGGGCCTTGCGCCGCTTAACTTCGGAGTTCAGATGGGATCCTGTGCATTCGACGCAGTATGAACGACGGCGACCGTTGAAGTCCTCCAATTTCACATAAGCAAAAACTTCTCCACACTAAATGCGAACAGCCAACCCGAAACCCACCAACACTCGGACCTCCCTTCCCTAGCACAAAAGGGCGGAACCGGCTTTAGAAGCAAAAATGCGTCCGTATCACTTATATGACAAACTCTTCACCATTCACACCAACCATAAATACCTGAGATGCAACAACAAGAGTTTTCAAAGCAACGCAAAGAAAAGGCCGTTAGGCGGCATTGACGGCTTGACCAGTACAACGTGGCAGCCAAGGATACAAATGGCATTACCAACGTGGTCGCTGATGCACTCTCCCGACGCCCTACCGCCCATAATCTCTTTTCCGCAACTGTTCTTATCTGAGACAATTCCCCTTTTACCCATTAGTTTAGTTCTCTTTACTCCTTGCATGCTTATACGGCTGCGGTTCCCGCTAATATCAACGGTATACACCGGGCTAAGCAATACATTGATAGCAAGGCTCTCTCTCTGTACCCGACGAAGCGTAGACTTTGTCGATTAGACTTTCAATTATCTCTTCGCGCAGATGATTTGTGGAAAACGCACGATTATGCTTTACTGCGTGACGATGATGCCAACAAGCTGACGAAGCGGGGTTGATAGGCCCTTTTCCGTGGACTGGGGGTTGACTAGAGTGCGCCCCTCAGCTGAGGAATATATTCCCCCTTGCTCGGAAAGATAGCAGCAGAAGCTGCGGAACACACACACTTGGGACCTTGCTCAATCTTCCGATGCCCCAACGGATGTGGATGAAGATCTTGAAGAATTTAATAGCGGGTTTCCCGGAAAACAGAGGCTGCGCTACAGGATCAGAAAACAGGCCCACTTCAGGCCTTGGTAAGTTCGCCTACAGCAAATAGGGGCCTAAATATTTATTAAACATATATGGATGCTCGGTCGGTCTCCGAAAAGGCTCGTTCATGGCATGGAACCGAAGGTTTTAGCGCTTTCTGGTGTGAGCGGCTTAGTATCGAGCACAACACAACACACAACATGGAGAAACCCCCGAAGGCAGACGCCCAAACGGAGCGCACCAGTGAACCCGTATGCACAATTTGCAACTCTATACCTTGCAAAATTCATCTAATTGCCTCGCTGTCCTTCTCTGTTTAGACAGGTGTATGTTGGGGGCGAGCCCCCTACGCCCTGCCCTCAGACGCTTGCCTCCACATGTTGTTTGCACTTGCTCCGGACTGCATGACGATGGTACAAGAAAGCCAAGAAAGCAACTGATTAACGACATTCAGCTGTACCAGATACACACGCTTTGAAGGTCATAGCAAAACAATCAGTAGATGTAGTTTGCAACGAATCGGATAGGGGCTTGCTCTGTTTGTTCTAGGGTTAACGCATTGGCCTACACTTTTGAACTACATCCAAGGAGATGATACGATCAGTGTTTCATCAGAAAGCCCATGGAACCACCGAAATTACTCCGAACGTTCAACACAAAACCCAGCAACGTCACCGAGAGAAGGAGCAACTGACGCAGACTGAGGTTGGAAGCACTCAAATATTGACCCCCACGAGTCAGCACAAATGCAAACACTACGTTAAATTACCTGGGAACTGAATGCCCGAGTGGGTTTCGGGATATCTCTTGCGTGCAGAAATGCCTCAAAAGTGTGTTGCTGGTCGCCCCTACTGAGCAGTAACGATTGCGACAGTGGGCATACAGAAAGCTTCTCAAATGTGCGTTTTAATTCAACTCTTGATGGCCTTTGCAGAGTAGAGCGTGCAACTATGCTCATATTTCCGTGTGTACGTTCTCTTATGCCGTAATTATTCTTCCTTAATAATCTATGCCACTACTCCTCCTCTGCATATGCTGCCCGGCGAAGCTATCGCTAATGCTGTCTTCAAATTTAGGGGCTAGCTCCTTCGTATTGGAAGCTGTGAGCTCTGCTCGCGCCCCCAGACGCTGCCCTCTGACAGAACCTTGTCCCATCCTTTTGTCTTGATTGGGGTGCCCGTACTAAAAGCGGCCCTCAACCTTCGTGAACTGCAGCATTTTCTTGCTTAATCAGTGGCTACGTGATTGAGTGATCCCACTGTAGCGAGCTGCTGATCAGCAGGGGCAGCAGCACAGCGCAACCCCCCACCTTCACGGATGCGGCTCAGTCCTTTTCCTTGTTATTGTTTTTCTTGATTTTCATAGGAAACCTGGCACACGATGGCATATGCCGCTTGGGGGACGGACGGAGGACCGCACAGATGCAGCCTGCTCTTGTTGATGTTGGTAGGCACATCTGTACTGTAGAGGGTCGAGTGAGTGTTTAACGGCAGCCTACACTGCAGTCTACAATGATACCGCAAGCAAAATGAGGGCTATTGGCAACGCATGCATATGGGATTCCTTTGAAGCACATGCGGGGCTGCCTCGCAGCACTACCTACAACAATGTGAGCTGGAGCCCATGACAGCCTGGCCGTTTTTCCCCCCTCAACTTCAGGCCATTTCATCTCTGTGGCAGGGGGCCCAGGAAGATAAAGGCTGTAGGGTATTTCATTTGCTTCTGTTCATTCTTTCTTCGAGCCTTCGACTCTACTCCAACTCACGACGATCCTCCGCCACGATCGACAACTCAGGTTCTATCGGCCTTAGCAGAGGCAGATCTGAGTTGAAACGAAGTCAAATAACTAAGACGAAAGCCCCCCTCCAACCTCGTGGAGGCTGCCTAGACACAGCAACACATGCTGCTAGTATAGAGGGAGGCCGCTTGTGATAGATATTGCTGCCTGTTTTATTGCTACTTAGAGGAGTGTACGAGCCCCTCCAAGCCCGATTTCGATGCATGTACGAGCATCATAAACAATTGTTGAAAACTTCTTCTGTCTTAAATAGTTAGTTTAATACCAAATATAAAAATATAAATATCCTACAGACAGTAGGAATCCAACAAATGTGGAGGCTCGCATGCATAGATTAGATAGTGAAGACAAATTGTGATGCTACGAATCAAGAAATAAATATCGGGATCATGAATAAAATATAGAGAAAATATTTTTTATTAAATTAAATTTTATTTAAGTGAATATATATTAAAAATTTAAATCCTCCATAAACAACAACAGGTTCTACAACAGCAGCATGAAGGGAGCAGCCCACAGCCCCGTAGAAGCTGTTTGAACATTAGGGTTTTCGGGGTTTGTTTGTTTTACGATTTAATTGTCTTTTTTTCTTTAGATAAAATAAATAAAACTGAAAAAGTGCAATATAAAACAGGCAGAGGCAGACATATCCCGAAAGTTTGGCTTCCTCCCCCCCCCCCCCCCCCCCCTATCAGCTCAGAGTGCATGCTGGCTGTTGCTGAGATCTGCTAGGCTTTCTTTGTAGTTTTTGTTTTTTATTCTTTTTTATTTATTATATCTTTGGTTTAATATTTATTTTCTCTTTCGATTGATATTCGAATCATTGGAGGATCGGGATCAAGCAGTTGTATTCTCAGCCTTGTGCTTTTTCCGCTTTCTTTGTTTCTAGCTACAGTAAGAGTGGAGTGTATGGACAGCTTAGGATATTGACTTTACTCGAATTGACGTTGCTAGATATACTTGGGGCTTTTGGGGCTTCCTGTTCTTATGCATGCAGCCATGCTATGTATACATGCATGCACTTGTTGAGAGCTGTGGCTGACGGCTCCAGCAGCAGCAGCCTGGGGGGGGAGGTTACACGAGCAACAGCAATTGTAGGTTCTGAGGTGTATATACAGGTGTTGACGTTCTAGATAGCTGTGAAGATTGCTTTAGAGGCTTTGCATGCGCTGCTGCAACAAAGCCTTTTGGTGTATATTCATATTTTATTCATATTTTAATTTAATTTAATTACATCGAAGGAAGGAAGAATGCCAAGGGAAGAGAGAAGAGGAAGAGAGAGGGAGGGAGCGAAGCATAACGAGAAAGAAGGAAAGGACAGAGATAGAGACAGAGATAGAGATAGAGACAGAGATAGAGACAGAGATCGAGATAGAGATAGAGACAGAGATAGAGATAGAGAGAGAGACAGAGAGAGAGATAAGGAGAGGGAAAGAGATAGAGAAAAGGAAAGAGATAGAATAAGAGACAAAGACAGAGATAGACAACGTGAGAGAGACAGAGAAAGAGACAGAGAGAGAGAAAGAGAGAGAGAAAGAGATAGAGAAAGAGATAGAGACAGAGACAGAGGAGACAGAGGAGATAGAGGAGATAGAGGAGATAGAGGAGACAGAGGAGATAGAGGGGACAGAGGAGATAGAGGAGACAGAGACAAACCCCGCGATCGGGAGAGAGACAGAGAACGAGAACGCGAACGAGAGAGAGAAAGAGAGAGAGAAAGAGAGAGAGAAAGAGAAAGAGAAAGAGAGAGAGACAGAGAGAGGGAGAGAGACAGAGAGAGAGACAGAAGAAGCCCGGAACGATTTCGTAGAGATGCAGGATTCAGCCATCGCTCCCGCAGCAGAGACAGAGAAAGATTAGGGGGATTTAGAAGAAGTACTTGGAGATCTGACGGAAGGAAGCCATATCGTTTTGATTCTCCCCCTCGAATGGATGAGGGAGAAGAAGCTGGAGGAGCAGCAGCAGCAGCAGCAACAGCAGCAGCAGCATTTGCTTCTGTACCTGGTGCTGCTGCAGCTTTGAGTGGCGTCTTAGGTACAGCAGCAGCAGCAGGAGCTGCAGGAGGCTCGTTAGGTGCAGCAGCAGCAGCAGCAGCAGCAGCAGGAACGTTAGGGGCAACCCCAGGTTTAGGTTTAGGAGGTTTGAATCCAACAGGAGGTTTAGCAGGTTTACCTGCTGCTGCTGCTGCTGCTGCAGCAGCAGCAGCAGCAGCAGCCGGTAACCCTGGTGGGGGTTTAATGCAATTAGATCCTGCAGCAACAAAGGCAGCAAGGGAATTATATATAGGAAATCTACCTCCTAATGTTGAGGTACCTCAGCTGTTAGAGTTTCTAAATGCTGCAATGACAGCAGTAGGAGGAGGGGTGTTACCAGGGCCCCCAGCTGTGAAGGCCTGGCGTAGTAGTGATGGGCACTACGCCTTTGTAGAATTTAGAACAATGGAGGAAGCATCAAATGCAATGCAATTAAATGGTTTAAGTTGTTTAGGTTTCAATCTAAGAATAGGAAGACCGAAAACATATCCGATGGAGCTACAACATATCGTACCCCCGCCTACTATCCCCCTATTACATCCTGCTGCTGCTGTTGCTAATGCTATCGTCAATCAAATCACACAACAACCACAAATACCCCAAGGAGAATTACCTACCGTCGCTGTTAATCCTAAAGCTGCATTAGAAGCAGCACAAGCTGCTGCGAGAGCCGCACAGACACAAAATGGAAATGATGGTGAGCCAGAATACAACACGGGACCTCAATATATATATATATATTTATTTATGTTTATATATCTATATCTATATCTATCTATCTATATCTATATATATATATATATATATATATATGCTTATCTATATCTATATCTATATATCTATATCTATATCTATATATCTATATCTATATATCTATATATCTATATCTATATCTATATCTATATCTATATCTATATCTATATCTATATCTATATCTATATCTATATCTATATCTATATATCTATATCTATATCTGTATCTATATCTATATCTATATCTATATATCTATATCTATATCTATATCTATATCTATATCTATATATCTATATCTATATCTATATCTATATCCATATCCATATCTATATCTATATCTATATCTATATCTATATCTATATCTATATCTATATCTATATCTATATCTATATATCTATATCTATATCTATATCTATATCTATATCTATATCTATATCTATATATCTATATCTATATCTATATCTATATCTATATCTATATCTATATCTATATCTATATCTATATCTATATCTATATCTATATATCTATATATCTATATATCTATATATCTATATATCTATATATATCTATCTCCATCTATATCTATGTATCTATCTATCTATCTATCTATCTATCTATCTATCTATCTATCTATCTATATATATATATATATATATATTATATGCATTTATTGTATAGGTTGGATATATATATATGTGTATATATTGTATTTATGTATTGTATATATATCTGTAATATGTATTATGTCTATTATATGTTTTATATAGAGTATAGATACATATATAGTATAGGTTGTATGCATTATATATATGCTATGTATAATATATAGATATATATAATCTGCATCATGCATATCATGTATAAAATGTACATAGTATATATACATATATATATATATATATATATATATATATATATATATATATATATAATACATATTTTATATGTTGATAGCCGCAGGGTGGATATTTTGTATTTAATGCAAATGTATGCTGTGCTTCGTAGAACTTGTCTAATATATATTTTATATATGTAGATATGTCTGTATCTGTATGTATCTGTATATCTATATCTGTATTTATATATCTATGTTATCTGTATCTATGTCTATATCTATATCTGTATATATATATATATATATATATATATATATATATATATATATATAAACTGTAGTTTCTCTCTGTGTTTCTACACAGTCATATGTATTGTTCGTCTTTCTATACATATTTTAATATTGTTTGCTTTTATCTACATTATCTTCATGGTTTTGTTTTTTCTTTTTTTTCTCTCAGGCCCGCCTCAGACTGACAAGCTGTGTGTGTTGGGGCTGCCGGCGACGATGGCGGAGGAGAAGGTAATATATTATATATATATATATATATACATATATATATAATATTTTTATATATATATGTAGATATATATAGTATAATTTGTGTTGTTCATATCTGATACAGCATATGCATGCATTATTATGTGCCTCTTTTTTGTTTTTGTTATCTGTTTTTATCTTTTGTTTGTTTTCAACTTTTATTTTGTTTCTATTTAATACTTTTCTATTTCTAAAGTAGAAACTCGAAGTTTATTTTTTCTTGGTTTGTTGCTTCCAGCGTATTCATGTGCTGTAGTAATTTAAAATATAAATGAATTAATTATTTTCAAAATAATTATTTCTAAAATTATTTTTGAATATAAATAATTTAATTATTTCTAAAATAATTATTTCTAAAATTATTTTTCTTGTTTTTCTACTCGCAGATCCGTCAGCTGGTAGAAACCTTCGGGCCTCTGAAATCGTTCGATATTCTAAAGAAGGATACAGATGAGTCTCAAGTGAGTAAATGAATCTAAATATAGAGATTAATCATTAATAAATCAATAAAGTAAATACAATTCATGAATATCTGAACTTGAGGCGATCGCTGGGGTGTACGTACACCTCAAATATTCATGTTTCGGGTTCGGTTGTTTGCTTTCCGTTCAAGTTTCGATGAGGTATTTGTGTATGTTTTTCTTCGTTTTTGTTTTATTATATGATGTATTTAATTGATTATTATTAATTTGGTTTTGTATTCTACTTTCTATTCTAATATGTTTTTTTCTTGTTTTCTTGCAGCTTGTGTGTGTAATTGAATATGCGGACGCCGACTCACAACAACAGGCAATGGAGATATTGCATACAAATTCTCCTTATAGAGTTGTTACAGCTGAACATGCTATCAATGAAGGAGCTGTTTCTTCATTTTTAAAAGAGAAAATATCGATGGTAGGATCTGGCGCGGCTCCTCCTCTCTTACGTCCTCAAGTTTGTACTCGTGTTTTGGTTCTCCATAACATCGTCACCCCTCAAGAGGTAAATACTTACTGTATTCTGTTTCTTCTATAACAGAATACTTGAAACAATTAATAAAATAACAAAAAGAAACAAGAGAAATAAAATAAACTCATTTCCGAAGAAATGCATGCAATGCGAAAATGCTTCCGCTTGCATGCGTTTTTTTTTGTTTTTCTCGGACATGTTTCTGTTGAACGGAGGCGAAATTAGTATATATATAATATATAATATCTATATCTACATATCTATATCTATATCTATATCTATATCTATATCTATATCTATATCTATATCTATATCTATATCTATATCTATATCTATATCTATATCTATATCTATATCTATATCTATATCTATATCTATATCTATATCTATATCTATATCTATATCTATATCTATATGTATATCTATATCTATATCTATATCTATATCTATATCTATATATCTATATCTATATCTATATCTATATCTATATCTATATCTATTATCTATATCTATATCTATATCTATATCTATATCTATATATCTATATATCTACATCTATCTATATATGTGTATATATAGTTATATTTGTGAGTATGTTTTTGTGTTTTGTTGTTTGTTTGTTTATTTTTAGCTTGAGGATGATGATGAATATTCGGATATAGTTGAAGATATTCGTTTAGAGTGTGAAGAATGCGGAGGCCGAGTAGTAGATGTTCAAGTCCCCCGAATATGTAAAGACCCCTGTATTGACCCTCGCCATATACACGATCCTGTAGAAGCAGAAGCAGCAGCAGCAGCAGCAGCAGCAGCAGCAAAGACAGAGAATAATAACACACAAACACAAGTTAAACGCGAGACACAAGATGGAGAAACAGCAACATCAGATAGCAGCAGCAGCAGCAACAGCAGCAGCAGCAAGAACGGCCATGAATCTTCATCTATCAAGACAGAAACAACCAACAACAACAGCAGCAACAGCAGCAGCAGCAGCAGCAGCAGCGGATCTGCTGCTGATGATGATGATGTGGTGACAGAAGATATGGTGTTAGACGCCGTCACAGGAAAGACAAAGGTTCTGCCTCCTATGGTTGGATATGCTTATGTTGCTTTTGTTGATTGTGAAGCTTCAGCAAATGCTCGGAAGGTATATATATATATATATATAATTTATAATTATGCTCATTTATATTTATTTATGCTTAGTTATGTTTATTTATATTCACTTATATTTATTTATATTTATTTATGTTTATTTATATTTATGTTTATTTATATTTATTTATATTTATTTATATTTATTTATGTTTATTTATATTTACGTTTATTTATATTTATTTGTATTTGTGCATATTTACTTATATTTGTTTATTTTGTATTTGTATTTATTTTTGTATTTATATCTATCCTCTTTGTTTGTTTGTTTGTTTATTCGTTCGTTTGTTTGTTTGTTTGTGTCTTCTTGCTATTTTCTCTCTCTCTTTATTTTCTTTCTTCTTCTTATTTTTGTTTATTTGATTTTGCTGCCTGCTGCGGTGTATATACACAAATTTAATTTTTTTTTTCCGTTTTGATTCAACAGATATTCTTTTATGTTTTCTCTTCATATTAAATTATGTTTTACGTGTTGAATTCGGGTGTATAGGCATCTCGAAATAAAGTATATATATTAAGATTGAGGTGTATATGCAGCTTTCATTTATTTATTTATTTATTGAAATTGAGGTGTATAGGCAGTTTTAGAAATATATGTTTGGTATATAGAGATAGAATTGTGTGTATTTATAAATTTTATATATATTTTTTATTTGTTTTCTTGATTTGTTTATATTTTAAAATAAGTGAAAGTTGTATTATTATTTATATTTATATATATATTTAAATATAATTAAATATTATTATTATTATTATTATTATTATTATTATTATATTTATTTGTTTACAGGCATTAAATGGTCGTAAATTTGCAGGGCGTGTCGTAGAAGCTCATTATTTTTCAGAATTATTATTTCTTCAGCGTTCTTTCTCTTCTCCTTCTCCCAATTTTAAGAAATCGCATTCTTATCTACATTCTCCCGCCTTAGCAGCTCTTGTAAATAATCTTAAAGATGAGCTTAATGGAGAAAAACAGCAGAAAGAATAATTATATATATATATATATATATATATATATATATATATATATATATATATATATATATATATATATATATATATATATATATATATATGCTGTTGTTGTTGTTGCTGCTTCAATACAACACAAACACGAACACACTAACACCATCAACAGATCCTTCTGCTGCTGTTGATGATGCTGTTGCTGCTGCTGCTGCTGCTGTAAACACCCGTAGGCAACAACAACAACAGCAACAGCAGCAGCAGCAACTGCAGCAGCAGCAGCAGCAGCAGCAGCAATTCTGTGCACATTCAATTCTTTGATGTGTCTATACACTCTGAGAAATCATAAACAACGCCTAAGCTAACAGCTATGGGATTTTGCGTTTATATCTTCTTCTTTTCTTCTTCTTTTTCTTCTTCTTTTTCTTCTTCTTCCCCATCTTCTTCTTCTCCTTCTTCTTCTTCTTCTTCTTCTTCTTCTTCTCCTTCTTCTTCTTCTCCTTCTTCTTCTTCTTCTTCTTCTTCTTCTTCTCCTTCTTCTTTGTAGAAATACAGAAATGTTTTTTATTTCTTTCTTTGTTTGTTTCTTTCTTTCTTCTTTTGTTTCTTCTTCTTCTAATATTAAATTTGTTCTTAGAGATAACAAAAAAACAATTCTGACGATATCAAACAACAACATAAACAAATAATTAAATATAATATCATTAATATTAATATTAAATCGAGCGAAATACTAATTAATTTAAATATAATTTAAAAATAAATGAGAGGATTTATAAATAATAAAGATATGGAGTTAGTAGATAAGGGAATAATGTGGACAAGTATATATATATCTATATATATATATATAATAGAAAATATAATATATTTTATTTAATATAATTTGTTTTTTTTTTAATTTTTTGCGGTTTTTCTTGTATTATTAATTTATTCTATTTAATTTAAAATGATGGAGTTGTAGTCTTCTTTGTGTGTTTCTTCTTCTCTCTGTTATTTATAAATTGTTGTAGAAATTATTTTATATTATTATTATTATTATTATTATTAATTTAAACAATTTATTTTATTTTATTCAAATAATTTCGAGTATTTTATATTATTGTATGTAGTTTAAAGTACTACATTCGAGTGTATCTAATTAAATAGGCCTTAGTAGACATGGGGTAGGTGTGAGCGAGAACAGGAAAAAAAGAAGCAATAAATAAAAAATAATTAGATAATAGATAAAATAAAGTATTATATTTATATATTACGAATTAAAATGAAAGAAAATATAAAAAAATTAAAAAAAATAAACTTTCTTATCATGAGGGCCCCGCGGCTGTGTTTCAGGTATCTGCCTGTACACCGCAGGAAACAGAAACGAGTTATCTTTTCTTCTTTTCCTCTCTTTTTTTTGAATTTAAAGAAATGAATTATTTATTAATTTAATAATTTAATAATACTTTTAATTTAACACATTTAATGTCATGAGAGAATGTTCAGAGGCCGTCATTATCTGGGGGTCTTCCCCTTCTTGTTTTTCTTCTTTTCTTGTATATTTATATTAGTTGTTATTACACCATCTTTTGTTTATTCTTCTCCTTTAAATATATTTAATAAACAATTTTTATTATCTCCTTCTTCTACTTCAAATCAAAAGCCTTCAAGACAAATACAAATACAGGGCCCCCCCCCCTCTTTCTTATCTTTTATTCTTCCCCCTACTCCTACAAATCGCATCTTCTTATCTTCTCCTTCCTCTCAATTTCTATTTTCTCGAATACCCTCAATATTCAACTCTTCCCCAGCAGATCCATCATCAACAAGGGGGGCCCCCATCAGGGGGGCCCCCAGCAGGGGGGCCCCCCTGGTTATGGGGGCCCCCCTGAATCTGGGGGCCCTGATGGTAACAAAAAGTATGGGGGGGCCCCCAAGCCTGTTCTTAGGGGCCCCCTGGGGGGCCCCTAAGAACAGGCCGGGGGCTCTGGGGGCCCCTGGGGGCCCCTGGGGGCCCCTGAGAGGGTTAAGGGGGCCCCCATTGGAGCAGTTGCAGCAACTGCTGCTGCAGGCTTGGAGAGGGACGACAGCAGCATTAGCATTCGATGAATATGAAGAAGAGGAAGAAGATGAAGAAGAAGAAAGGAGAAGAAAAGAAAAAGAAGAAAAAACAACAACACCTTCGGGTGTATCTCGAGCTTTGGCTACAGCTTGCTATTTGATGCCTCTTATAGATACACTGCAGGTACACTAAATCAAATCCTCCTGCTGCTGTTGCTGCTGCTGCTGCTGTTGCTGCTGCTGT
>OY986947.1:823820-828820 GCA_963920595.1 Eimeria praecox | reverse complement strand
GTTTACGAGGAGACGAGGGTTTAGGGTTTAAGAACAAGTACGTTGGCTCAGTGTCGCATGGGAATTTGCAGTCTAGGGTTTAGGGTTTAGGGTCTAGGGTTTAGGGTTTAGGGTTTAGGGTCTAGGGTTTAGGGTTTAGGGTTTAGGGTTTCTGTGTGTTGGGCTGTCAATATCTATCAGCAAACAACCTCTAAACCCTAAACCCTAATGAAGCAATATAAGGATTTAGATAAAACAATCTATATTTTTCTGTTTCTAAAATGAGGTTAAGGGTTTAGGGTTTCTGATTCCTAGGGTTTAGGGTTTAGGGTTTAGGGTTTAGGGTTTAGGGTTTAGGGTTTAGGGTTTAGTAGCGTATGTAGGGAGGTTTATAGTTTAAACGTTTGTAGGAAGGTTCTATAGAATCCTGTCTACATCAAGGGTTTAGGGTTTGAAGGAAGAGAAGCCCTGGGGGTTTAGGGTTTCAGATCTAGGGTTTAGGGTTTAGGGTTTAGGGTTTAGGGTTTAGGGTTTTACTGTGTGCTGTCGCTCCAGCAGCTAACCGTTTAAGAGGAGGAGGGGGCGAGGGTCTGTAGGTAATATGCATATAAATAATAAATAAAAATTATAATTAAATATTAAATTAATAAAAAAATAATAAAAACAACAATAATAAAACAAAGAAAAAGAAGAAGAAGATTAGATTCCTATGACGCCGGTGGTTGCTTGCTGGGGTGTATGCTGAGGTTGGAGTTGATGTTGTTTGCATCTTGTATACGTTGTTTATTCAAGTATTTAACTTCTTTTTTGATATATTTAAATTATTTTATATATTTTATATAATTAAATATTAAAGAAGAAGAAAAAATAAAACTTAAACGAGCCGAAACAGCAACAAACTGGAACAGCAGCAGCAGCAGCACAACCCTAGCGTCTTCTCTCCTATCTTCTTGTTGCTTTCAAAACATATTTAGGGTTTAGGGTTTAGGGTTTAGGGTTTAGCATTGAAAACCCTTCTCAACCCTCACAAGATCCCCTATGTTCTGAGGTGTACGTACACTGCAAAGCCTTCGCGCTTCTCTCCTCAATTGCAGCAGCAGCAGCAGCAGCAACAACAACAGCAGCAGCAACAGCAGCAGCAGCAGCATCACAGGCAGCGGTAGCAGCAGCAACTGTAGCAGCAGCAGCGGTGACAGCGTCAAATCATCAGCAGCAGCAACAGCAGTAGCAGCAGCAGCAGCAGCAGCAGCAGCAGCGAGTACTACTACTACTACTACTACAGCAGCAGCAGCAGCAGCGGCAGCAGCAGCAGCGCGTACTACTACTACAGCAGCAGCAGCAGCAGCAGAAGTATCAGCAGCGAACACTACAGCGACAGCAGCAGCAGCAGCAGCAGCAGCAGAGGCACCCTTCCCATCTTGGCGTTCATCTAAACCCTCAAAAACCCTAAACCCTAAACCCTAAACCCTAAACCCTAGATTGTAGCTGAGGTGTGGCGATTCGAACGGACTTTGCTCATCTGTTATTTTGTTGGTAGTGTTTTTTCTTCTGTGTCATTCAAGTATTAAGTACTTAGGGTTTAGGGTTTAGGGTTTAGGGTTTAGGGTTTAGGGTTTAGGGTTTAGGGTTTGAGAATGTTCAATCTTTGGAGTGTATTTCGAGAAGGCAGCAGCAGCACAGACGATGAGGAATCTGCTGCTGCGCCTGTTTCTGCTTTCTTCGGTAATATATTTAAACAGCCAACACCATCAGATCCTTCTTCATGGAATGATTATACTACTGGTGAGGGGGGGTAGGGTTTAGGGTTTAGGGTTTAGGGTTTAGGGTTTTAGGGTTTAGGCGTGGTTGTATTTAAAGATGTTTTACGAGGAGTGAGATATGTGGTTTAGAAGGGTTTAGGGGTTTTAGGGTTTAGGGTTTAGGGTTTAGGGTTTAGAGTTAGATATGTGCTGTAGCTTTAGGGTTTAGGGTTTAGGGTTTAGGGTTTAGGGTTTAGGGTTTAGGGTTTATTGTTTGTTGTATGTTTTAGGGTATAGTTTGCCTGCAGAAGCAGCGAAAGTGCTGCAAGGGGGGCCTTCGGGTGTACAGACAGCTACAGCAGCAGCAGCTTTAGAAGATAAAGAAGAAGAAAAGAGAGAAGTTGATGCGTGGGGTGAAGAGGCTGGCAGCAGCAGCAGCAGCAGCAGCAGCAGTTGCTGCAACACCTGCTGCAGCGGCGATACTGAGAGCAGCAGCAGCAGCAGCAGCAAAGACAGCAGCAGCAGCAGCAAAGACAGCAGCAGCAGCAGCAAAGACAGCAGCAGCAAAGACAGCAGCAGCAAAGACAGCAGCAGCAACAACAACAACACAAGCAGCAGCAGCAGCAGCAGCAGCAGCAGGAACAACAGCAGCAGCACCCCCGCTACCTCGACCACGACCACGACCAGCAGCAGCAGCAGCAGCAGCAGCAGCAAAGACAGCAGCAGCAGCAGCAAAGACAGCAGCAGCAGCAGCAGCAGCAGCAGCAGCAGTTCTAAACAAGTAGCAGACACACGATTTTATGATGTTTTAGGAGTTAGTACAACAGCAACAAAATCAGAAATAAAGAAAGCATATTATAAACTCGCTCTCAAATACCATCCAGATAAAAACCCTGGAGATCCTGAGGCGCATAAAAAATTCCAAGCTATCGGTTAAACCCTAAACCCTAAACCCTAAACCCTAAACCCTAAACCCTAGACCCGAGAGTTTTTATTTAAAGCCCTTAGATACCATCAGAAACCCTAAACCCTAAACCCTAAACCCTAATAAATTCTTAATTCTAAATTTTTAGTTTAGGGGGATGTGTAGAAATGAACATAGCATGAATTCTAGGGTTTAGGGTTTAGGGTTTAGGGTTTAGGGTTTAGGGTTTTTAGACATGAGGAGAGGGGAGGGTTTCATCCATTAGG
Organism: Eimeria praecox; assembly: GCA_963920595.1. Taxonomy (NCBI): domain Eukaryota; phylum Apicomplexa; class Conoidasida; order Eucoccidiorida; family Eimeriidae; genus Eimeria; species Eimeria praecox. The sequence continues at coordinate 825,911 of OY986947.1, read as the reverse complement.
GTTTAGGGTTTAGGGTTTAGGGTTTAGGGTTTAAGTGCTAAAGTGTTTACTACATGTGCATGTTGATGTTTGTTGGTTTATTTTTTTTAGAACAAAAGGGTAATTAGGGTTTAGGGTTTAGGGTTTCTAGGGTTTCTAGGGTTTCTAGGGTTTATTTGTTTATAGGGGAGGCGTATCAAGTACTGAACGATCCTAAGAGAAGAGAAGAATACGATAAGTATGGTGTTAGTTCAACGAAAAGTATGAACTTCATAGACCCCGCACTCTTCTTTATGATGTTGTTTGGATCCGAACAACTTGATCCGTATATAGGTAAACCCTAAACCCTAAACCCTAAACCCTAAACCCTAAACCCTAAACCCTAAACCCTTCAAACCCTTCAAACCCTTCATATCCTAAATCCTAGGGTTTAAAATCTAAGGGAGAATGTTTAAAAGGGACCCTAAACCTTAAACCATCAGCGGCTCTTGATAGTATCTAGGGTTTAGGGTTTAGGGTTTAGGGTTTATGGTTTAGGGTTTAGGGTTTAGGGTTTTGTTTCAGGGAAGCTAAAGATGGCAAAGCTGCTGGAAGTTCTGACGCAGGATGATATCCTCTCCTCGGTAACTAGCTAAACCCTAAACCCTAAACCCTAAACCCTAAACCCTAGACGTGGGGTATATAAACCCTAAAGCCTAAACCCTAAACCCTAAACCCTAGAGGGTTGAGAATCCCAAACCCTAGCAGACTAGACGATCTTGCTTGTATCCGTTTTCTCGTGTTTGAAGGCGTAAACACATTCCCTAACCCCTCAAACCCTAAACCCTAAACCCTAAACCCTAAACCCTATACCCTAAACCCTAACGATTAACTTGTATATATGTTTTTGTATGTATATTGTACAGCATATGAGAGGAGATGGAGGGCCTAGTAAAGAAGCAAGAGAGGGGGTATTAGAGGCTGTTGAAGAAGATCAAACAAAGAGACAGGTCACCTTAGCTCTACAACTACGTGATAGAGTTGAACCGTATGTTTTAGGGAAACAAGAAGAATGGAAGAAACAAATGAGAAAAGAAATTAAAGAATTGTGCTCGGTAAGATTAGGATCTAACAGATAGGGTTTATTAGGGTTTAAGGGGGAGGGGGGGTTAGGAGGGTTTATTAGGGTTTAGGGGGGAGGGGGGTTTATTGGGGTTTAGGGGGGAGGAGGGAGGAGGGGTAGGAGGGTTTACTAGGGTTTAGGAGGGGGGGGGTTAGGAGGGTTTACTAGGGTAAAGGGGGGGGGGGGGGTTTGGAGGGTTTTCTAAACCCGAGAGGGTTTAGAGGGGGGTTAAGAGGGTTTACTAGGGTTTATTATTCGGGTTTAGGGTTTATTCAGGGTTTCTGGTTTCTTAGGGTTTAGGGTTTCCTAGGGTTTCTGGTTTCTTAGGGTTTAGGGTTTGTTAGGGTTTAGGGTTTGTTAGGGTTTAGGGTTTAGGGTTTAGGGTTTAGGGTTTATGTGTGTGTAGGCATCCTTCGGCGAAACGATCGTGGAGTCATTAGGTTGGGCTTACTCTAACTTTGCTACTGCGTATTTGGGAGAAGTACAAACTTACTGGGGTTTAGGGGCTACCGTAGCCAACATACAGGCTACGGGAAGGGGAATAGGTAAACCCTAAACCCTAGTTAACCCTAATAATAACCCTAATAAACCCTAGTTATAACCCTAGTTATAACCCTAATAAACCCTAGTAAACACTCATAGAACTTACTGGGGTTTAGGGGCTACCGTAGCCAACATACAGGCTACGGGAAGGGGAATAGGTAAACCCTAAACCCTAGTAAACCCTAGCAAAACCCTAGTAATAACCCTAATAAACCCTAGTAATAACCCTAATAAACCCTAGTAAACACTCATAGAACTTACTGGGGTTTAGCGGCTACCGTAGCCAACATACAGGCTACGGGAAGGGGAATAGGTAAAACCCTAAACCCTAGTTAACCCTAGTAAACCCTAGTAATAACCCTAATAAACCCTAGTAAACACTCATAGAACTTACTGGGGGCAGTAGCAGCTGTAGCTGCTTCTGCTTCTGCTGCTTCTTTCGCCTTTGCTTCTCCTCTACTAATTCT
>OY986947.1:813820-818820 GCA_963920595.1 Eimeria praecox | reverse complement strand
TGCTGCTGTTGATATCCCCTGCTGCTGCTGCTGCTGTTGTTGTCGCTGCTGCTGCTGCTGTTGTTGTTTCTGCTGCTGTTGTTGTTTCTGCTGCTGCTGCTGTTGTTGCTGCTGCTGCTTCTGCTGCTGCTGCTTCTGCTGGTGGTGCTGCTGCTGCTGCTGCAGCAGCAGCTTCGTAAGTGTTTGTAGTTTGTGTGTTTACAAATACATCATTATGCTCTGTTCCTCTCATCTCTGCAGCTTCAAAGCCACGTCCTATCTAATTAAGCAAAAACAATAAATAAATAATAAAATATTAAATAGTAAATAAATAAATAAATAGATAATAAATGATAAATACATAAATTAATAATAATAATAATAAATAATTAATTAGTTTTAATAAATTATATTCGAGAAAGGATAAGAAGAAAGAAGAAGTAGACAAATAAACAAAAATTAAATACATAAGCAAATACATAAACAAAAAACAAACAAAAGATAAATAACAAAAATAAATAAATAAATAAATAAATAAATAAATAAATAAATGAATAAATAAATAAATAAATAGATACACAAATAATACAAATATAAGAAGGAGAAGACGATAGATAAAGAAAGTAAGAGATAAACAAATAAACCTAAAAATAATAAAAAGACAAACAAATACATAAATAATAAAAATATAAAACAAACAAACAAACAAACAAACAAACAAAGAAAATATAAACTTGATTATATTTAATTGTTTTTCTTAACCCCGTAAACACAAACAAAAGCACAACCAAACACACACACACACAAACTAGGGTTTAGGGTTTAGGGTTTAGGGTTTAGGGTTTACCTCGAAACCCTTGACAGCTGGGATAGAAAACATCGCATGCGCCAACACAGCCGGCAGCTTATCGAAGACTGGCTCTCCTGCTCGCAAACCCTAAACCCTAAACCCTAAACCCTAAACCCTAAACCCTAACCCTAAACCCTAAACCCTAAGGCTTGTCAGTGAATCCTAAAACCCTCAGAAGCAGCTGTTTTCATAAACCCTAAATCCTAACAAAGCGCTGCCTTAGCAAACCCTAGCTAATAACAAACAGCTATTTAAATAAACCCTAAACCCTAGAGCCGTATAAAGAACTATTTGAATAAACCCTAAACCCTAATAAACCCTAAGCCCTAAACCCTAAACCCTAATAAAGCTCTATTTGAATAGACACTAAACCCTAAACCCTACTATGACCTTACGTGAATAAACCCTAAAGCCTAAACCCTACCAAGGCGCTATTTGAATAAACCCTAAACCCTAAACCCTAACAAGGCGCTATTTGAATAAACCCTAAACCCTAAACCGTACCAAGGCGCTATTTGAATAAACCCTAAACCCTAAACCCTAAACCCTACCAAGGCGCTATTTGAATAAACCCTAAACCCTAAACCCTAAACCCTAAACCCTAAACCCTAATAAGTATATAGAGATAGTTAGACTTGCCGAGTCCTTTGGGAGGGTTTTGAATAACACAACAAACAGAGCCTCCTGTAGAATCGTCTTCTGCCTTAACCTGAAAATAAACAAATAAAATAAAATGTTATAGTTAATACTTTTAATAATAATAATAATAATAATAATATTTAATTAATTATATTTAATAATAGTATTTAATTAATAATTATTATTAATTATAATAAACCCTAAACCCTAAACCCTACTCCGTCCTTAAGCCATTCGGTGTAGACGCTAAACCCCAGAGCAGCTGCTTGCCTCCCCAACCTAAGCCCTAAACCCTAAACCCTAAACCCTAAACCCTAAACCCTAAACCCTAAACCCTAAACCCTAAACCCTAAACCCTAAACCCTAAACCCTAGGGTTTAAAGAATACTTGGAGAAGATATCTTGCGATTTCAACAGCTGTAGGTGTATGTGGGCATCTTGTATAAATAATCAAAGTTTCGTTTTTATTATTTTCTTTGTTTTTCTCACAAATTTTTATAAAATGAGCTGGAGATACACCTGAATATACAATACCATTACTATCTTTGAGAGTATTATTAGATATATTAAACTCAACAGATCCGTCTTTCTCTATTGTTTCTCTTGATGGAGGGGTTTTAATATATTCTTGATATATATCTTTAGGTAGATAAACAGAACCGACAGAATAAACAAAACAAACAACAGAAATATCTAAAAATTGTAAAAAAGTTGATTCGATAACTGCTGCTGCAGCAACTCGTGCTGCTGTCTCCCTCGCGCTGCTCCGGCCACCGCCGCTGCTGCTGCTGATTCCATACTTTAACAAATACGTTAAATCTGCATGCCCAGGCCTTGGGATACGCTGCAGGGGATTTGCTGCTGCTGCTGCTGCTGCTGTTGCTGCTGCTGCTGTTGCTGAAGCTGCAGCAGGAGGAGCAGTAGCGGCTTCAGCAGCAGTAGCAGCAGCAGCAGCAGCAACAGCAGCAGCAGCAGCAGCAGGTCCTCCTGCGCCTATATTGCTGTAGTCTTCTCTTCTAACGTCTCTGTTAGGGATAAGAAGAGCAATAGGAGATCCTAAAGTTAAATTGTTTTCTATTCCACTTAAAACTTGAACAGAGTCTTCTTCACATCTGCTGCTGCTACAGAAACCTGCAGAAGAACCAGGACGACGCCGCAGCAACTGCTGCTGCACATAAGACAAACAGAATGGAAGGCCTCCAGGTAATCCATCAATTATACAACCTACTGCCGAGCCATGAGACTCCCCGAAAGTTGAAACACGTAGATACGTACCGAAGGTAGACATCGCAGTCGTGTTGTTCGTTCTAAGGAGAAAAAAAGTGTAGAAATGATTCTATACAATCAACTTGTATAACTAAGAAAGATATTATTCAAAAAAATAAGAAAAATGCGAGAAAAAACACACACAAATAGACACCCGTAGGGGAAACCCTCTTCAGGCTGCTGGAGAAAAGACGAACAACAAGAGCCACCACCGTGGACTCAAGATCATAAAAAATAAAAACTACAATCAAAAAAGAATATTTAGATTTAATAAATATCAAATTCATGAGAAAAGAAGGAAATTCCTCTCGAAGGAACAAAACGGTGGGCTCGACTGCTGGGGGGCCCCACGGCCGACAGGCAGGCGAGCGATAAGATTTGGAGGTGTTTCTCCATTTTATTAAGAATAATTGAGGAAAACAAAGAGAAAAAACAATAATTTAATTAAATAAAATTTAATTCATCAATTATTTTTTCTTAGATTCTTCGAAGAGTGATCTTGACTGATCGATCGGACAAGCTGTGCAAGAACGGTTCGGGTGTATGTATACATCTTCATGAATATCTTATATTTTCATGAATTAAAAATATCTTAAAACTTCTAAAACTTTGTATTTTGATAATAAAATTATGTTTTAATTATTTTAAAACAAAAAAATAATTCTTAAGCCCAAAGTTTCCCTCCGATTCAATCGTTTGTAATTCAGGTTTCGCGTGATCTGTACTTGATCTGTTCGTAACCGCCTTAGGGAAAGTAGCGGAAACCATGAAGAAATTACTCCATTTGATTTGATTTTCTTTCTTTTCTTGGATGTTTTTATGAAGACAAAAATACCTGCAAGATAGTTAGCTATTTAATGCTATATTATACTCATTCAGGTTACATGGCGCCTCCTCGGTGCGTGGCTGGAAGCCCCAAGACACAGAAAAGAGAAGCAAAACATACAAAAGTAATCGAAATTTAAACAATCTTCTCTTCTTTTTTATATAAATAAAAAATTAATTAGAGAAAATGAAGCCTCAAGGTTTATTTCTTGTTTTTGTTTCTCGCTAGCCGTCAGCTCAGCACATACTTTCGGGAATATGTTTTGAATACGCGATTAAATATATAGAAGTTATTAAACGAAAGGCTTCAGCTAAAGAAGAACTAAAATATTTTCTAGGGAAACTCCTCTGTATATAGCAGAAGTATTCCGCTGTCTATACACCCCAAATACACGCATTCAAATTCTATCGATGGAGTCAACCGAAACAGCAGCAGCGGCGGCAGCCTCAGCTGCGCCTGCTGCGCCTGCTGCACCTGCAGCAGCAGAGGGACATATAGAAACGGCAGCAGGAGCAGCATCAGAGGCTGCAGCACCAGACACAGCAGCAGCAGCAGCAGCGGCAGCAGCAGGAACAGCAGCGGCAGGAGCAGGGGCAGGGGCAGCTGCAGCAGCATCAGCAAGTGCAGCAACAGCAGCAGCATCAGTATCAGAAACAGCAACAAAAACAACAACAGCAGCACCAACAGCAGCAGCAACAGCAGCATCAGGGGCAAAAGAAAGATATACTTCTTCATCTACAGCAGCAACAGATGGAGAAACAAATAAAACAGAAGATAACAATCAAAACAACAACGAACAGAAAGAAAATAGTAATATACTTATCTTCACTCCTCCCAGTAATATGAATAAAGAGAAACTCCAAAGAATCCTAGCTAGAAGACAAAGAGCAGAAGAACGTATTCAGGAGGCTCATAATGCCTGTAAACCCTAAACCCTATTAAACCCTATTAAACCCTATTAAACCCTATTAAACCCTACTAAACCCTACTAAACCCTAAACCCTAGGTGATCAAACACCCCAAGATAGTGCCCTTATAATACTGTTTTAGGGTTAAGGGTTTAGGGTTTGAAGGTGTTGTCTTGCCTACTACGACAAAACCCATATAAAAGCTCTACAGATATAAGATCTAGGGTTTAGGGCCTAGGGTTTAGGGTTTAGGGTTTAGGGTTTAGGGTTTAGGGTCTAGGGTTTAGGGTTTAGGACATCGTTTGGATGCTGTTGGGGTGTATATACACCTCAGCGAATGTGGCGTCGAGTCGGAGAGATGAAGAGCAGGAGGCCTTTGATGCAGAAGCAACAGCAGCAGCAGCAATAAAAACAATTCAAGAAGAAATAGAAAATAGTTTCAAAGAATTAAATAAAGTAGTAGAATCGTATCAAAAACAAATTGAACAGGTTAGGGAAAATAAACAAAAAAGAAGAGAAGAACAACAAGAAG
>OY986947.1:808820-811320 GCA_963920595.1 Eimeria praecox | reverse complement strand
AACGTTAGTGTTATGAAGCAAAAATTTATTGTTTGTTGTATCCTTAGACATGCTGTATGTGTGCAATTTAGGGTTTAGGGTTTAGGGTTTAGGGTTTAGGGTTTCGGGTTTATTATGTGTGTTTAGGAGTTGGAGTTACACCTGGAAACGCTGTTAGCTGCTTTCCAGTTAAGACAAGAAAAACTAACATTTAATGTTATGCTTCTTTCAGAAAAAACAACAACTAACTCTGCGGTGTATAGCAGACAAAGACTCAAACTCAATCAATCCAGAGAAGCCCTTACAGATATATCTTCAAAATTTAGAGATGTTAGAAAAAAATATCTGTATATAATACCCTAAACCCTATTAAACCCTAAACCCTAAACCCTAAACCCTACAAAACCCTAAACCCTAAACCCTAAATTCATTTACCAAACAAAAATTTAAAAAATTTAAAAAAAAATACATGCATATAAACCCTAAACCCTAAAAAACCCTAAACCCTAAACCCTAGATTCATACCTTTCTTTACATGTGTCTAGGGTCTACGGTTTACTGTTGAACGTTCAGGGTTTAATGGCTAGGGTTTAGGGTTTAGGGTTTAGGGTTTAGGGTTTAGGGTTTAGGGTTTAGGGATGTTTGTGTCGATTGCATCCAACACACGTAAACATCTGATGGTTTCGGATTTTCTGTCCCAAAGGATTTAAAATCTAGGGTTTAGGGTTTAGGGTTTAGGGTTTAGGGTTTAGGGTTTAGGGTTTGTGTTTAGTTTAGAGAACGTTCAAGCAAGTGCCGAGTGTAGAAGATTATGGAGACAACAAGAACAGCTACAGAAGGCATTTGAAGAAGAAAGAAAATCTAGACAAACCCTATTTAAACAATTATGGAGCCATCAAGAAAAACAAGTAATAAAAAATAAACAACATAAACCCTAAACCCTAAACCCTAAACCCTAAACCCTTAACGTCATACCCTAAACTCTAAACCCTAAAACCTAAACGTCATTCCCTAAACCCTTATCCCTAAACCCTAAACCCTAAACCCTAAACCCTAACCCCTAAACCATAAACGGTAAAATTCAAACCCTAGACCCTAAACCCTAAACCGTAGACTGCGTCTGCATCTTTCTACTAGCTCTCCTGTATGAACTCCTCTCCTCCTGGCGTTTGAGAATTTAGGGTTTAGGGTTTAGGGTTTAGGGTTTAGGGTTTAGGGTTAATTATTCCTTGTTACTTGTGTTAAATGTGTTAGATTCTGGATCTAATAAGCCGTGTTTCTGCAGCAGATGCACTAATTCATAAACAATATTTATCTAGGGTTTACGAATTCCCAAGAGAAGAATTAAATGAGTTAGTTAAAGAAGAAATATTTGATATAGAAAATGAAGAAATAATAAAAGAAAGATTGAGTTGTAGTAGCGGTTTCAAAGCTAGCAGCAGCAGAAAAAGTGTTGTAGATAGTTTGCTGCTGCAGCAACGTAATGGCAGCAGCAACAGCAGCAGCAACAGAAACAGCAGCAGCACAAATAATTCTAGCGATTTCTCCTTCCCTCCTACAAAAATTAAAGGTGTTTTGCTCCTTATTAGAAGAACTTGTGGCTTTCTTCTTGATGCTCATGTAAGCATATAGGGTTTAGGGTTTAGGGTTTAGGGTTTAGGGTTTAGGGTTTAGGGTTTAGGGGAGGATACAGAGGGTTTAAGAACTCATGAAAAAATCAGGTGTAGGAGGTTCGCTTCAGCTCTAATCTGTGAACCCTAAACCCTAAACCCTAAACCCTAAACGCTAAGCCCTAAACCCTAAACTCTAAACCCTAAACCCTAAACCCTAAACCCTAAACCCTAACCCGTTGTGTGTTCAGCATCGAGATTTGCCTGAGACGCTGCCAGAAGAGCAGCGAAAGTTTTTACAGATTTTATATTTATTAGAAATCATCGGAGTAGAGACAAAGCAAGATTTATTCGTCCTTATCGATCTCTTCTACAAAGGCACCTAAACCCTAAACCCTAAACCCTAAACCCTAAACCCTAAACCCTAAACCCTAAACCCTAAAATATTGAATCTTGGAGGATCTAAGTAGCAGAGTCCTCTCCTTCTTAGAAGAAATTTCAGAAATAAGCCCGCCCCTCCGATCTAGGGTTTAGGATTTAGGGTTTAGGGTTTAGGGTTTAGGGTTTGGGGTGTATGTACACCAGGACAGGATGCAGACGACGATGCTCTTTACGCTGAAGCTGACGATGTTTTAAAAGTTTTAGAAGAATTTCAAGAAGCCAAAGCGGCAAATGATTTTGATTTAGCTAGCGAACAAAGAAGCAAAAGAAAGGCAAACAATAAACCCTAAACCCTAAACCCTAAACCCTAAACCCTAAACCCTAAACCCTAGACCCTAGACCTTAAAAAACAGTTAACTCAAAGTTGAAAGAGAAGCAAAGACAGACCTTGAAACCCAAACCCTAAACCCTAACTTCAGGAATAGGTTTAGGTGGAGAGGAAGGCATCCCTAAACCCTAAACCCTAAACC
>OY986947.1:781320-801320 GCA_963920595.1 Eimeria praecox | reverse complement strand
CAACAGCAGCAGAGCATTTCAAGATAGACATATTTTCTTATTTTTCCTCTTTTCTTCTCTTACTTCCTTACAAAGAGAGGCTATAAACTAATCAAATTCTCCTCTTAACAAAGATGTTGAAACAGACATCACAGAGTTGAATCATGCAGGTGTCAGTGCAGCTACAAAAGTACTTAAGAGAATTTGATGTTTGCTGTAGTATAAAAACAATAAACTTAAATATAATAATATGAAACGAAAAGCCTCTTTCAAGAGACGTTAGCCTAGCCAATTTAATTGAATACATAAAAAAAAGAAAGCATAATTAATTTATTAACATAATATATGTATACTTATATATACATATATATACATATATGTATATATATATATGTTTGTTTATTTATCTGCATTTATATATATATGTATGCATACAGATAGATGTATAAGCCACTCATCGCTACTTTACTCTAAGCTGAAACGCATACAATCATCAGGGGGTGGAGAGTTTGTTTTTTCTCTCTTTTTTTAATTTAATAGGGTATTATATTAATTATTAATTAAATTAACGGTGCAGAATACGACAAGAATGACCTAGATATTGCAAATATACAGCATATTCAACTTGAATAAGTGAAGGAGGAAAGAGGTGCCTATACACCTGAATAATATTTTGAGGTGTATAGGCAGCTTCATGGTTTCGCTTCCTGTTTACATCTATTCAGAATTTTGCAAATAAATTCTTTCCTTTTATTTTTTTTTGAAATATATTCAAAATGGAAGACAGTGAATTACATCTTCATTATTATAAAGCACTTTTACAACGGTTCGTCATGTTTATTTTTTATTTTCTTCATGTTTCTACTTTTTCATGTTTTTCAGATTGAGTACAATCGAAGGTCAAAATCGAGTGTTGGAGTTTGAGTTAGATACCCACAATTCTGTTATTAGTTTGCTTGAAGAAACTTGTGAGAAGGTATTTGTATATTTTATTTCTTTTTGATTTTATTTTATTTTATTTTCTACTTTCATTATTCCTCTTTAGTTAGGAAAGCAAGTATATAGCAAACAGCAGAATCTGACTTCTCTTCAACAGAAACATCTACAACTTCTGCAGAGTTTAAAACTTCATGAAGAGATGGAGAAGGGGTTTAGTGCCTCTGTTTCTAATGAAACTGCTGCTTATCACGCGATGAGTAGGATATATATATACTTTTCGTTTTTCTTCTTTTCCTCTCCCTCACTTATCTTGAGACAGAAGCAGACCTTCATTCAACTATATCTACACATAAACAGCTTATAGCTAGCCGTAATAAACAAACATTTGAAAAAAGAAGACAAATAACAGAAGTCCTCAAGACTAAGGGCATAGAAGGAAGCGTCAATCTATCTACCTTCACAGACGCAGGTAAAGAGAAACTGCTTCCGGCTACCTGCTGCAGCAGAAATACTGTCGCTGCTGCTGCTGTTGCTGCTGCTGCTGTTGTTGCTGCTGCTGTTGCTGCTGAAGCAGCAGCAGCAGCAGAAGAAGAAGAATATATATACGTTTTCATTATTTATAAATATCTACAGACGCTGTTGCTGCAGGAGAACATGCATATGTGGATTTGAATACAGAATTAGAAGAGAAGATAACAAAATCACTGAGTGTTCATCCTCTGCTTAATGCAGTAGAAAATAATGAAGAAGGAAGACTTCGACTTGTCTATGCTTGTTTCCGAGTAAGCAATTATTTTGGTTTTAGTTTATATAGGTTTGTGTTCATATACATGTATCTCTTTACATCCTAGATAGGCTGTATCTGTAAATATATATATTACATATTATAAATTATATATTATATTAATTATTATGTATATATATATATATATATTATGGTGTTAAGGCGTATCTGCAGATATTTGTAGACATATACAAATACGATTCGAGTGTTTGTTTGTATTTGCTTTGTTTTTTCTTTGTTTTGTATTTGTTGTTTATACAATTCCTTTCCTTCCTTCTCTCTTTCTCCATTTCTCTCTTTCTCTCTCTCTCTTAACTAAGTTTGTTAAATCTGTTTTTATTAATTAATTTTGTTGTTATTTGGTTTATGTTTGTTTTCGCCTTTGTTTGTTTCTAATTTATCATTTCTTGAATATCTCTGTTTTTCTGTTTCTTTGATTTTACATTACATACAGCTGATGTTCTTTTCAAGCAAATCCATCCTTCTTTAGTCTTTTTATTTTTATTTATTTATTTATTCCTTCTCTTCTTCAAATATATTATATTATTATTTATTATTTTATTGTATTTATTTTTTCTCTTCTTCAAATATATTATATTATTATTTATTATTTTATTGTATTTATTTCTTCTTTTCTCGAAATATGGTATATTATTATTCATTATTTTATTTTATTTATTTCTTTTCTTCTTGAAATATATTATATTACTATTTATTATTTATTATTTATTATATATTTATAAACAGCAAGCACAAAGACAAATAGCTGAAGACGTCTTCCCCTCCTTCTCAGCAATTGCAGATTTTGCTCTAAGCCGAATGAAGAAACTAGGAGAAAAAACACAAGAGCCTTCTGACTTCATACTATCCTTAGTAATACAAATATATATATTTATATATTTATATTTATATTTATATTTATATAAATTAATATATTATATGTATGTATCGATGTTGTTTATAGGTGGATTATACTCTCTATAGATGGAAGCCTGTGAATACAGCAGAATTGAATGAGAGGGAAATAGCTATTCTTCGAGGATTAGTAATACAACAAGTCTTTGAATTAAATAAAAAAGAAATGAAGGAGAAGAATACGCTCTTATATGGTACAGGCAGTCTTCAGCGTCTTAAGAGAGAAGAAACAGAGAAAGAAACAGAACAAAATACAGAAAAAACAGAAAAATAATAAAAAACATAATTAAACATACATACACACTATACACCACAGCCCCTCTCTCCTCTGTTGTTTTCAAACTCTCTTCTGCTTGTTTTTGTTTGTTTTGAGAGTATTTGCTCTCTTTTTACTTGTGTTTATACATTATTTAGATATATAATAAATAAATTATGAAATTTAATTAATTAATTATAAACGAAGATAAAAAGTAGAACAGCTGCTGTCGTCTGTGGCTGCTCCTTCGAAATATATAGAGAAATAATTTCTTACTCAAACCCTAAACCCTAAACCCTAGATCCTAAACCCTAAACCCTAAACCCTAAACCCTAAACCCTAAACCCTAAACTGAGCCGCCAACGAAGGCTGTAAAGGCTTAGAGTATGCCTGTGTGTGTGTTTGAGGGTTGTATTACGTTTTTTCATTGAAAAACTATAACAAATATAATTTAAATAATTAAATTAAATTATTTTAATTAATTTAAAACATTAAAATAATTTATTTCAACGAATTTTCTTCAATTAATTTCAAATTTCGTCATGAACAGATTCTCGTGGAGTGGTGAGGGGGGCTCTGTGAAGTTGTTTGAGGATTTCTTGACGCTAAAGAAGAAGAAATGTGAGATAAAACTAAGATAAAAAGTTTATTTTATTAATTTTAATTTTAATTTAATTATTTTATAAATAAAAAAATAAAAAAAAGTAGAGAAAATCAAAGTCAAATGCTCCAATGGTCTACATACACTACGCTCTTCTTCTTCGCTTCCGAACCTCCGTAGGATTTTATCTGTCAGTGAGTGTTGCTGCTTGAATATGAAGAAAGTTTATTATTTTTTCTTTTTTAATTTGATATTAAAAACAAAAAACAAAATAAAACAGAAATATTTTATTATAATATATATTTATATCAACAGATCGGCGTAGTTGCCTCGTGTATGATTTCGTTGATAGTTTCATGTTATTTTTCTTCATCTCTTCAACATTAAATAAATGATGAAGTCAATCAAATATGCAATTAAACTTCTTTTCTTCCCTTTTGGGCTTTTCTCTTTTCTTTTATTCTTTCTTTTTCTTGTATTTAACTCGCAGTCTTCCTCCTTCGTCTACGCCGCTGAGACAGCGGAAATTTCTTCGGAAATTGAAAATGTCGAACAGCAGCAAACAGCAGCAGCAGACCTGCAGCAGCAGCAACAGCAGCAGCAACAGCAGCAGCAGCTACGGCTACAGAAGCAGCAGCAGCAACAACAGCAGCAGCAACAGCAGCAGCAACAGCAGCAGCAAACCGCTATAGAGGAAGTCCTACACGAATTGCTTGCCATAGAGCCTTTCCCCTCAAATCTTCAAACAGACACCGCAGAACAAGCCGCAGCAGCAGCAACAACAGCAGCAGCAGCAGCAGCAGCAGCACCAGCAGCAGCAGCAACACCAACAGCAGCAACAGCAGCAGCAACACCAGCAACAGCAACGGAGGTAGCAACAGCACCAGCAACACCAGCAACAGCAACAGAAGCAGCAGCAGCAACAGCAACAGCAACAACAGCAGCAGCAGCAGGACAAACAGCTGTTCTAAATCCTAACTCCTCTCCCGTTGAGGTAGACACAGCAGCAGCAGATAATGCTGCTACTGCAGCAGCAGCAGCAGCAGCTGCTGCTGCTGCGCCAAGTGTTGCTGCTGATAGTTCTATGAAGTACTTCGACATACAAGAAGAGCTCGCTGAAGCAGCAGCAGAAGCAGCAGCAACAGCAACAGCAGCAGCAACAGCAACAACAACAACAGCAACAGCAACAACAACAACAACACATGGAGAAGCCGAAGATGAGGAAGAAGAAGAAGAAGATGATGATGAAGATGAAGATGAAGATGAAGATGAAGAAGACGAAGAGGACGAAGACGAAGACGAAGACGAAGACGAGCAGCAGCAACAGCAGCAGCAGCAGGAGGAGGAGCAGCAGGAAGAAGAAGAAGATGATGAGGAAGAGGAGGAGGAGGGTTTAGGATTTGAAGAAGAAGAAATATTTGTGGGGACGGCATACGAACTACCAATTCAACTTAGACCGAGAGAAGGAGGAAACGATCCAGGGTATTTGAAGTTGATGCTTGATGAGAAGAAGTTTAATGATATTATGAACAGCAGCAGCAGCAGCAGCAGCAGCAGCAGGGGTAAGAGAAGTATGCCCCAGGCAAAGAAGAATAAGATTTATTCTGTTTGTTTTGTAAAAACCATAGAAGAATTAGATATTCGATTTCAAAGAGCAGCAGAATTAGGAGAAGGTTTATATATACCATTGAAGAAAATGTTAGATTTTAAACGCCATCGCGATTTTACTATAAGTAATCCAAGTGTACAGACAGCTCAATTATCTTTACAACATTATAAAACATCAGCTATTTCATGGGAAGAAGAATATTTTAATAAAATTAAATTATTAAAACAACAAACACAATTAAAACTTGCAGGATTATGGTTTGGATATCCTGATTATGAAGAAATAGATAAAATATTAAAACAATATCGAGGAATATTCGAAGGTATTTATATTGATTGGGAAGATGGAGAGGGGGCATGCATGAATAAGGTAAAGAAAAACAAAAATATATTTATTTAGTTATTTATTTTTTATTTATATAAGGAGAGCATAAAGATAATTATTTATTTATTTATTTATTTTATTCTATTTTGTCTTATTTTGTTTTATTTTATTTTATTTTTTCTATTGCATTGTATTGTATTTTATTGGATTGTATTTCATTTTATTTTATTTTATTTTATTTATTTTGTTTCTTTTCTTTTCTTTTATTGTATTTTATTGTATTTTATTGTGTTTTATTGTATCTTATTGTATTTTATCGTATTTTATTGTATTTTATTTTATTTTTAGGTTTTAAGATACGGGATTTGATGAGTTGGCGGTGTCTTTGGTTTTGTATTTGTCTTTGTGGGTTTGTCTCTTTCTGTTTGTGTTCGTGTTTTTGTCTTTGTCTCTGTCTCTGTCTCTGTTGTGTCTCTGCCTCTGTCTCTGTTTCTGTTATGTCTCTGTCTCTGTCTCTGTCTTTGTGTTTGTCTCTGTCTCTATCTCTGTCTCTGTCTTTCTCTCTGCCTCTGTCTTTCTCTTTGTCTCTGTCTCCGTCTCCGTCTCTGTCTCTGTTTTTGTGTTTGTTTTTGCGTTTGTGTTTGTGTTTGTTTTTGTTTTGAGGTTTTTATCGTTTATTGTTGAGGGTAGAATGTGTTCTATCGCCATCCATTTATAATTATTTAATTTAATTTAAACTTAATTGTTTATAATTATTTAATTTTTTTTAAATATTTTAATTAATGTTGTTGTTGTGGCAGCAGTTTTTAAACATGTTGAAGAAGATGTATAAATAAATGTATGATTTTATTATTTTATTTTTATTTTACGGTGTATGTACAACTCAATATATGGTAAACTGTATTCTAATTATTTATTTTTAACTTTATTTTTAATTTTATTTTGAGGTGTATGTAGAGCACGATGTCTAAATGAATATACCATAATAATTATGTTAAATACTTACTACTTAATAATTATTAATTTTATATTTTAATTTTATTATAATATTTATTTCGTGTGTATATACAGATTGAAAGTCCTCCACAGACAAATAAGAAAGGAGAGAAAACGTATTGGGCGATATATAATGAAAAAGTGGAAAGACGAAGAAAAATAAATAAAGAAGAGAAAGAAAGAATAAATAATAAAAATAAAAAAGAAGAGAATATAAAAACAAACAAAGAAAGAAATAAAGAACAGAGAATTCGAGTAAGTAAACAAAATATAACAAATCAAACAAATAAACAAAATATACAAACAGAAAAAATAAAAAATGAATTACAAACACAAATACAAGAAACAAGAAAAGAAGAAGAAAATAAACAAATAAATAAAATAGATAAAGAAGAAATAACAGAAAAAGAAGAAGACAAACAACATCAAATAAAACAGCAACAACAACAACAACAACAACAACAACAACAACTAAAACAACAACAACAATTAAAACAAACAGAAGAAGAAGAAGAAGAAAAAGAAGAAGAAGAAAGAGAAGAAGAAGAAGAAGAAAGAAAAGAAGAAGAAAACAAAGAAGAAGAAGAAGAAGAATATTTTTTCTTTCGATATTACATGGGAGGACAAGACGGAGATGTTTGCAAACTCAACGATGGAAGGAGCTTCGTTAGAGACAAACCTGTTAACGTAAACAGAGGTAGATATATTATTAATTAATTAATTAATTAATTAATTAATTAATTAATTAATTAATTTAATTAATTAATTAATTGATTAATCAATTAATTAATTTAGATAAATAAATAAGTTATTTAATTAGTTAATTAGTGATGGAAAGGAATTCGTTAGAGACAAACCTGTTAACGTAAACAGAGGTAGATATATTATTAATTAATTAATTAATTAATTAATTAATTAATTAATTAATTTAATTAATTAATTAATTGATTAATCAATTAATTAATTTAGATAAATAAATAAGTTATTTAATTAGTTAATTAGTGATGGAAAGGAATTCGTTAGAGACAAACCTGTTAACGTAAACAGAGGTAGATATATTATTAATTAATTAATTAATTAATTAATTAATTAATTAATTTAATTAATTAATTAATTGATTAATCAATTAATTAATTTAGATAAATAAATAAGTTATTTAATTAGTTAATTAGTGATGGAAAGGAATTCGTTAGAGACAAACCTGTTAACGTAAACAGAGGTAGATATATTATTAATTAATTAATTAATTAATTAATTAATTAATTAATTTAATTAATTAATTAATTGATTAATTAATTAATTAATTTAGATAAATAAATAAGTTATTTAATTAGTTAATTAGTGATGGAAAGGAATTCGTTAGAGACAAACCTGTTAACGTAAACAGAGGTAGATATATTATTAATTAATTAATTAATTAATTAATTAATTAATTAATTTAATTAATTAATTAATTGATTAATCAATTAATTAATTTAGATAAATAAATAAGTTATTTAATTAGTTAATTAGTGATGGAAAGGAATTCGTTAGAGACAAACCTGTTAACGTAAACAGAGGTAGATATATTATTAATTAATTAATTAATTAATTAATTAATTAATTAATTTAATTAATTAATTAATTGATTAATCAATTAATTAATTTAGATAAATAAATAAGTTATTTAATTAGTTAATTAGTGATGGAAAGGAATTCGTTAGAGACAAACCTGTTAACGTAAACAGAGGTAGATATATTATTAATTAATTAATTAATTAATTAATTAATTAATTAATTTAATTAATTAATTAATTGATTAATCAATTAATTAATTTAGATAAATAAATAAGTTATTTAATTAGTTAATTAGTGATGGAAAGGAATTCGTTAGAGACAAACCTGTTAACGTAAACAGAGGTAGATATATTATTAATTAATTAATTAATTAATTAATTAATTAATTAATTTAATTAATTAATTAATTGATTAATCAATTAATTAATTTAGATAAATAAATAAGTTATTTAATTAGTTAATTAGTGATGGAAAGGAATTCGTTAGAGACAAACCTGTTAACGTAAACAGAGGTAGATATATTATTAATTAATTAATTAATTAATTAATTAATTAATTAATTTAATTAATTAATTAATTGATTAATCAATTAATTAATTTAGATAAATAAATAAGTTATTTAATTAGTTAATTAGTGATGGAAAGGAATTCGTTAGAGACAAACCTGTTAACGTAAACAGAGGTAGATATATTATTAATTAATTAATTAATTAATTAATTAATTAATTAATTTAATTAATTAATTAATTGATTAATCAATTAATTAATTTAGATAAATAAATAAGTTATTTAATTAGTTAATTAGTGATGGAAAGGAATTCGTTAGAGACAAACCTGTTAACGTAAACAGAGGTAGATATATTATTAATTAATTAATTAATTAATTAATTAATTAATTAATTTAATTAATTAATTAATTGATTAATCAATTAATTAATTTAGATAAATAAATAAGTTATTTAATTAGTTAATTAGTGATGGAAAGGAATTCGTTAGAGACAAACCTGTTAACGTAAACAGAGGTAGATATATTATTAATTAATTAATTAATTAATTAATTAATTAATTAATTTAATTAATTAATTAATTGATTAATCAATTAATTAATTTAGATAAATAAATAAGTTATTTAATTAGTTAATTAGTGATGGAAAGGAATTCGTTAGAGACAAACCTGTTAACGTAAACAGAGGTAGATATATTATTAATTAATTAATTAATTAATTAATTAATTAATTAATTTAATTAATTAATTAATTGATTAATCAATTAATTAATTTAGATAAATAAATAAGTTATTTAATTAGTTAATTAGTGATGGAAAGGAATTCGTTAGAGACAAACCTGTTAACGTAAACAGAGGTAGATATATTATTAATTAATTAATTAATTAATTAATTAATTAATTAATTTAATTAATTAATTAATTGATTAATCAATTAATTAATTTAGATAAATAAATAAGTTATTTAATTAGTTAATTAGTGATGGAAAGGAATTCGTTAGAGACAAACCTGTTAACGTAAACAGAGGTAGATATATTATTAATTAATTAATTAATTAATTAATTAATTAATTAATTTAATTAATTAATTAATTGATTAATCAATTAATTAATTTAGATAAATAAATAAGTTATTTAATTAGTTAATTAGTGATGGAAAGGAATTCGTTAGAGACAAACCTGTTAACGTAAACAGAGGTAGATATATTATTAATTAATTAATTAATTAATTAATTAATTAATTAATTTAATTAATTAATTAATTGATTAATCAATTAATTAATTTAGATAAATAAATAAGTTATTTAATTAGTTAATTAGTGATGGAAAGGAATTCGTTAGAGACAAACCTGTTAACGTAAACAGAGGTAGATATATTATTAATTAATTAATTAATTAATTAATTAATTAATTAATTAATTAATTTAATTAATTAATTAATTGATTAATCAATTAATTAATTTAGATAAATAAATAAGTTATTTAATTAGTTAATTAGTGATGGAAAGGAATTCGTTAGAGACAAACCTGTTAACGTAAACAGAGGTAGATATATTATTAATTAATTAATTAATTAATTAATTAATTAATTAATTTAATTAATTAATTAATTGATTAATCAATTAATTAATTTAGATAAATAAATAAGTTATTTAATTAGTTAATTAGTGATGGAAAGGAATTCGTTAGAGACAAACCTGTTAACGTAAACAGAGGTAGATATATTATTAATTAATTAATTAATTAATTAATTAATTAATTAATTTAATTAATTAATTAATTGATTAATCAATTAATTAATTTAGATAAATAAATAAGTTATTTAATTAGTTAATTAGTGATGGAAAGGAATTCGTTAGAGACAAACCTGTTAACGTAAACAGAGGTAGATATATTATTAAATAATTAATTAATTAATTAATTAATTAATTAATTTAATTAATTAATTAATTGATTAATTAATTAATTAATTTAGATAAATAAATAAGTTATTTAATTAGTTAATTAGTGATGGAAAGGAATTCGTTAGAGACAAACCTGTTAACGTAAACAGAGGTAGATATATTATTAATTAATTAATTAATTAATTAATTAATTAATTAATTTAATTAGTTAATTAATTGATTAATCAATTAATTAATTTAGATAAATAAATAAGTTATTTAATTAGTTAATTAGTGATGGAAAGGAATTCGTTAGAGACAAACCTGTTAACGTAAACAGAGGTAGATATATTATTAATTAATTAATTAATTAATTAATTAATTAATTAATTTAATTAATTAATTAATTGATTAATCAATTAATTAATTTAGATAAATAAATAAGTTATTTAATTAGTTAATTAGTGATGGAAAGGAATTCGTTAGAGACAAACCTGTTAACGTAAACAGAGGTAGATATATTATTAATTAATTAATAAATTAATTAATTAATTAATTAATTTAATTAATTAATTAATTGATTAATCAATTAATTAATTTAGATAAATAAATAAGTTATTTAATTAGTTAATTAGTGATGGAAAGGAATTCGTTAGAGACAAACCTGTTAACGTAAACAGAGGTAGATATATTATTAATTAATTAATTAATTAATTAATTAATTAATTAATTAATTAATTTAATTAATTAATTAATTGATTAATCAATTAATTAATTTAGATAAATAAATAAGTTATTTAATTAGTTAATTAGTGATGGAAAGGAATTCGTTAGAGACAAACCTGTTAACGTAAACAGAGGTAGATATATTATTAATTAATTAATTAATTAATTAATTAATTAATTAATTTAATTAATTAATTAATTGATTAATCAATTAATTAATTTAGATAAATAAATAAGTTATTTAATTAGTTAATTAGTGATGGAAAGGAATTCGTTAGAGACAAACCTGTTAACGTAAACAGAGGTAGATATATTATTAATTAATTAATTAATTAATTAATTAATTAATTAATTAATTAATTTAATTAATTAATTAATTGATTAATCAATTAATTAATTTAGATAAATAAATAAGTTATTTAATTAGTTAATTAGTGATGGAAAGGAATTCGTTAGAGACAAACCTGTTAACGTAAACAGAGGTAGATATATTATTAATTAATTAATTAATTAATTAATTAATTAATTAATTTAATTAATTAATTAATTGATTAATCAATTAATTAATTTAGATAAATAAATAAGTTATTGAATTAGTTAATTAGTGATGGAAAGGAATTCGTTAGAGACAAACCTGTTAACGTAAACAGAGGTAGATATATTATTAATTAATTAATTAATTAATTAATTAATTAATTAATTTAATTAATTAATTAATTGATTAATCAATTAATTAATTTAGATAAATAAATAAGTTATTTAATTAGTTAATTAGTGATGGAAAGGAATTCGTTAGAGACAAACCTGTTAACGTAAACAGAGGTAGATATATTATTAATTAATTAATTAATTAATTAATTAATTAATTAATTTAATTAATTAATTAATTGATTAATCAATTAATTAATTTAGATAAATAAATAAGTTATTTAATTAGTTAATTAGTGATGGAAAGGAATTCGTTAGAGACAAACCTGTTAACGTAAACAGAGGTAGATATATTATTAATTAATTAATTAATTAATTAATTAATTAATTAATTTAATTAATTAATTAATTGATTAATCAATTAATTAATTTAGATAAATAAATAAGTTATTTAATTAGTTAATTAGTGATGGAAAGGAATTCGTTAGAGACAAACCTGTTAACGTAAACAGAGGTAGATATATTATTAATTAATTAATTAATTAATTAATTAATTAATTAATTTAATTAATTAATTAATTGATTAATCAATTAATTAATTTAGATAAATAAATAAGTTATTTAATTAGTTAATTAGTGATGGAAAGGAATTCGTTAGAGACAAACCTGTTAACGTAAACAGAGGTAGATATATTATTAATTAATTAATTAATTAATTAATTAATTAATTAATTTAATTAATTAATTAATTGATTAATCAATTAATTAATTTAGATAAATAAATAAGTTATTTAATTAGTTAATTAGTGATGGAAAGGAATTCGTTAGAGACAAACCTGTTAACGTAAACAGAGGTAGATATATTATTAATTAATTAATTAATTAATTAATTAATTAATTAATTTAATTAATTAATTAATTGATTAATCAATTAATTAATTTAGATAAATAAATAAGTTATTTAATTAGTTAATTAGTGATGGAAAGGAATTCGTTAGAGACAAACCTGTTAACGTAAACAGAGGTAGATATATTATTAATTAATTAATTAATTAATTAATTAATTAATTAATTTAATTAATTAATTAATTGATTAATCAATTAATTAATTTAGATAAATAAATAAGTTATTTAATTAGTTAATTAGTGATGGAAAGGAATTCGTTAGAGACAAACCTGTTAACGTAAACAGAGGTAGATATATTATTAATTAATTAATTAATTAATTAATTAATTAATTAATTTAATTAATTAATTAATTGATTAATCAATTAATTAATTTAGATAAATAAATAAGTTATTTAATTAGTTAATTAGTGATGGAAAGGAATTCGTTAGAGACAAACCTGTTAACGTAAACAGAGGTAGATATATTATTAATTAATTAATTAATTAATTAATTAATTAATTAATTTAATTAATTAATTAATTGATTAATCAATTAATTAATTTAGATAAATAAATAAGTTATTTAATTAGTTAATTAGTGATGGAAAGGAATTCGTTAGAGACAAACCTGTTAACGTAAACAGAGGTAGATATATTATTAATTAATTAATTAATTAATTAATTAATTAATTAATTTAATTAATTAATTAATTGATTAATCAATTAATTAATTTAGATAAATAAATAAGTTATTTAATTAGTTAATTAGTGATGGAAAGGAATTCGTTAGAGACAAACCTGTTAACGTAAACAGAGGTAGATATATTATTAATTAATTAATTAATTAATTAATTAATTAATTAATTAATTTAATTAATTAATTAATTGATTAATCAATTAATTAATTTAGATAAATAAATAAGTTATTTAATTAGTTAATTAGTGATGGAAAGGAATTCGTTAGAGACAAACCTGTTAACGTAAACAGAGGTAGATATATTATTAATTAATTAATTAATTAATTTATTTATTTATTTATTATTTTATTAATTAATTAATTATATAATTAATTAACTAATTTAAATAAATAAATAAATAAATAAGTTATTTAATTAGTTAATTAGTGATGGAAAGGAATTCGTTAGAGACAAACCTGTTAACGTAAACAGAGGCATATATATTATTAATTAATTAATTAACTAATTAATTAATTAATTAATTAATTAATTAATTAAATAGTTATTTAATTAATTTAAATAAGTAAATAAATTAAATAATTAGTTAATTAGTTAATTAGTGATGGAAGGGCCTTCGTTAGAGACAAAACTGTTGGTGTACAGAGAGATGTTTAGTTATAGTTAATTAATTAATTAATGAATTAATTCATTAATTAATTAATTCATTAATTAATTAATTATATTTAATATTATTTGTTTGTTTTGTTTTTTATTTTTATTTAATAAAATAAATTTGTTATATTTGATTTGTCTACAAACTTTAACACTCTTCTCTGCTCGTGTCTCTTTCCTCCTGTTTCTATAAACCCTAAACCCTAAACCCTAATAAACCCTAAACCCTAACAAACCCTAAACCCTAATAAACCCTAAACCCTAATAAACCCTAAACCCTAATAAACCCTAAACCCTAATAAACCCTAAACCCTAATAAACCCTAAACCCTAACAAACCCTAAACCCTAATAAACCCTAAACCCTAATAAACCCTAAACCCCAGTAAGCCCTAAACCCTAATAAACCCTAAACCCTAATAAACCCTAAACCGTCAGTTCAAAGAGTAATCATGCCACGGCTAACAAAACCCCCTAATAACAATAGTAAACCCTAACAAACCCTAGTAATAAACAAACCCTAATAAACCCTAATAAACCCTAATAAACCCTAATAAACCCTAACAAACCCTAATAAACCTCACTAAACCCTAACAAACCCTAATAAACCTCACGAAACCCTAATAAACCTCACTAAACCCTACTAGACCTTACTAAACCCTCCTCAACCCTCCTCAACCCTATAAAACCCTATTAACCCTTCTCCCCCTAATTTCTCTTCATGAGTATATAGTATGTAATTGACTTAATGATATATTATAAATAATATTATATTTTTTTTGTTTTGTTTTGTGTGTATGTGTTTGTATGTGTTTAAAGAACTACGTCTTCCTAACGAGATTATTCCGGTGTTTCCGTGTTATGGAGGGAATGAGGGATTGTGTTTTAGGGCTTTCTCTTCTTTTCTTAATTATGCTTGTAACGCTCAATTACAAAGATATAGTTTTTCTATCTATGAAAGACATTCAGATAAAATCAAAATCATGTTCGAAGAAGGATGTAAAAATATATATAAAATTAACCCGCAATTTGATATCGTTGGAGCTATATAAACATATATACACCTTAACAAACAATAATAAACCCTAGTAAACCCTAGTAAACCCTAGTAAACCCTAATAAACCCCAGTAAACCCTAATAAACCCTAATAAACAATAAGAAACCCTGGTAAACCCTAATAAAAAATAATAAACTCTAGTAAACCCTGAAAAACCCTGAGAAACCCTCATTAACCCTCATTAACCCTCATTAACCCTCATTAACCCTCATTAACCCTCATTAACCCTCATAGACCCTAATAAACCCTAATATACCCTAAGAAACCCTCATTAACCCTAATAAGCCCTAATAAACCCTAACAAACCCTAATATACCGTAAGATACCCTCATAAACCCGCACTAACCCTCATAAACCCTCATAAACCCTCATAAACCCTCATAAACCCTCATAAACCCTAATAAACCCTAACAAACCCCAAGCTATCCTCATAAACCCTAATAAACCCTAATAAACCCTAATAAACCCTCATTAAGCCTAAGCTAGGAGAAAGGAATCCCAGCAAGAAAAACCTAAAATATAAACCCTAGCGTATAAACCCTAAACCCTAAACCCTCATAAATAAATAAATAAATAAATAAGGGTTAATAAACCCTAATAAACCCCAGTAAACAATTCCTAATACGGCTTTGTAAACCTTCATAAGTAAACCCTACTAAACCCTCATAAACCCTAATAAGCAGCAAAACCTAATACGCAGTAAACCCTCAACCCTAGTAAACCCTAGTAAATTCTAGTAAACCCTAAACCCTAAACCCTGTTGTTGAAGCCTCAAGACGGGAGGCTGAGGCTCTTAAGCCTGGAGGATCGACTTAACTGAGAAAACCACAGAAAGATCTACAGCAAGTGTTTAGGGTTTAGGGTTTAGGGTTTAGGGTTTAGGGTTTAATAAGAAACCCGCTATTTCTTGTATGCATGCAAAGCTGCATGCATGTATTTACTCTTGTTTTTTTTCTGTTTTTTTTTGGTTGTGAAAACAAAAAAAAGAAATAACTTAGAAATATTGAACAACACTTCTTCATCAAAAAAATAAAAAAATAAAATAAATTAAACTCAAATAAAATAAAATAAAATAAAATAACGAGGTGATTAACGCGAGTGTTAGTATTAAAAATTTACAGTAGTAATATATATATATATATATATATATATATATATATATATATATATATATATATATATATATATATATATATATATATATATATATGTATAGATCGATAGATAGATATAGATATGCATCAAGAGAGCGAGAGGGAGAAATAGGCAGATATCTGGTACGCACATACAGTATACATAAGTAGAGACAGATGTATATATATATATATATATATATATATATATATATATATATATATATATATATATATATATATATATATATATATTGAGTTTGTTTCTCCCTATCGTATTCGAAGTCGGACTTTAGTCGAGTTTTGTGTTTATCTGTAAATTTTATTTTTTATAATATTAACCAAAACTATCAAACAATCAAATTGGTTTTATTATACTTAAACACCTTACATTCTATATATATCTATATATATCTATATATGTACATCTATATCTATATATCTCTCTCTCTCTCTCTCTCTCTCTCTATACATATATATAGATATATATATATAGAGAGAGATGTTGTAGATTATATTATTTTGTATTGTGGTGGTACGTATACGTACAGTATATATATATATATATATATATATATATATATATATATATATATATATATATAATTGATCTATATATTTTATAATACTATGTTTTATATATAGACAGATAGTTATAGAGATGTTATATATATGTGTCTGTTTGTTTATTTTGTTGTCTTTCCTCTCTTCGTGTTTATTTGTTTCTAACATTTCAATCCTTGTTTTATTTGTTTTATTTGTTTTAATTGTTTTATTTGTTTCATTTGTTTTATTTGTTTTGTTTGTTTTATTTGTTTTATTTGTTGTATTTGTTGTATTTGTTGCATTTCTATTATTTATTTTATTTATTTGTTTTATTTATTTGTTTTATTTGTCTGTTTCTTCTCTCTCACTTTGTTTGCTGTTTTCCTGAAAGTCTTGTGTTTTATTATTTGTGTTTTTGTTTGTTTATTTAATATATTTATTCGTCTAGACAAATAATTAAAATAATTAAAATAATTAAAATAATTAAAATAATTAAAATAATTAAAATAATTAAAATAATTAAAATAATTAAAATAATTAAAATAATTAAAATAATTAAAATAATTAAAATAATTAAAATAATTAAAATAATTAAAATAATTAAAGTAATTAAAATAATTAAAATAATTAAAATAATTAAAATAATAGACAAGTTAACAAACAAATTAAAAAAAATAAATAAGAGGTCTTTCTCGTTGTTAATAACAAACATTTCTTTTCTTTCGTTTTTTCGTTTATTTATTTATCTAATTTAATTCAATAATAATACAATTAATTAAATTAAACAAATTAATTAAATTAATTAAATCAATTAAATTAATTGAATGTATTGAATTAATTAAATTAATTATTTTATTCGATTTGTTTGTTTTATTAATTTATTTATTTTATTTTAATTAATTTATTTGTTTTTATACTTTCTAATTATCTCTATCTTTCTGTTTTTTTGATATTTGATGAAGTAAAGACCTAAAAGAATAACGAGAAGATAAACAAGAAGAAGAAGATAAACAAGAAGAAGAGAAAGAAGAAAAAGAAGAAGAGAAAGAAGAAGAAGAAGGGAGAGAAGAAGAAGAGAAAGAAGAGACAGAAGAAACGGCAGCAGGGTGTATAACCAGCTCTTCTCCGTCTTTCTTACTAAATTCTAAATCAACTAAATAACACTGAAAAGAAAAAAACAAAAAAATAAATTAAATAAAATAAATAGATTAAATAAATTAAATAAACATATTAAACAAGTTAGATAAATTAAATAAATTAAATAAAGTAAATAAATTAAATAAAATAAACAAAGTAAATAAAGTAAATAAATTAAACAAGCAAAGCAAATCAAACAAACAAATCAAATAAAACAAACCGAACAAATAAAATAAGCAAAACAGATAAAATAAATAAAATAAATAAAATAAATAAAATAAATAAAATAAATAAAATAAATAAAATAAATAAAATAAATAAAATAAATAAAATAAATAAAATAAATAAAATAAATAAAATAAATAAAATAAATAAAATAAATGAAATAAATTAAAATAAATAAAATAAATAAATTAAAATAAATAAAAATAAATGGAATAAATAAAATAAATAAAACGAATAAAATAAACAAAATAAATAAAATAAATAAAATAAACAAACTAAACAAAACAAATAAAATAAAATAAAATAAAATAAAATAAAATAAAATAAATAAAATTAACTAACCTGTAAGAGAGATAAACAAGTAAATGATAGAGGTTGCAAACAAATTTTAGAGATAAAAAAAGAAAGAAAGAAAGAAAGAAGAAGAGGAAGAGAGAATGAAGAGAGAACATCAGAGTAGAGAGAATAAACCTAAACAATCATAAAAATATTAATTTATTATTTAGTTGTTTAGTTATTTAGATATCTATTTTTATTTTTATTTTTATTTATTGTTTATTTATTTACTTATTTATTATTTATTATTTTTAGTTTTAGTTTTAGTTGTTTTAGTTTTAGGTTTTGTTGTTATGTTTGTAGTTTTAATATTTGTTTTGGTTGTTTGTTTATTTGTAGTTATATTTATATTTATTATTATTATTTTAATTATTGTTTTAATTATTATTTTAATTATTATTTTAATTATTATTTTAATTATTATTTTAATTATTATTTCAATTATTATTTTAATTATTATTTAAATTATTAATTTAAATTATTAATTTAAATATTAATTTAATTATTATTTTAATTATTATTTTACCTTTAATTATGTTTGTATTTCTAATTATTATTTCAATTATTGTTTAATTTTGTAATTGTGTTTATATTTATAATTAAAAATAAAATAATAATAATAAATATTTAAATAATAATATTAGTAATAATAATAAATAATAATAATAATAATTAGTAAAAATATAATACGTAGATACAAATATAGAAATACAAACATAAGATAAATAAATATATAAATAAACAAAGAAACAAATAAACAAATAGAAAATAAATAAATAAAAACTAAACAAATAAACAAATAAATAAATAAACAAATAAACAAATAAACAAATAAACAAATATAAAAATAAACAAATAGACAAATAAACAAATAAACAAATATAAAATATAAAATATAAAATATACGTAACAATTGCAGTATAATAGACTGCAATATAAAATACAAACAGAAACAAAAATCAATATAAAAATAAAAACAAAAATAGTAAACAAAAATAAAAATAAAACTAAAAATAATAAATTAAAATAAAAAATGAAGAATAAAAATGCAACAACCACGATAGGCAATAATAAAAGAAAACAAATTAAATTAAATTAAATTAAATTAAATTAAATTGAATTAAATTAAATTAAATTAAATTAATTAAATTAAATTAAATTAAATTAAATTAAACTAAATTAAATTAAATTAAATTAAATTAAATTGAATTGAATTGAATTGAATTGAATTGAATTAAATTAAATTAAATTAAATTAAATTAAATTAAATTAAATTAAATTAAACTAAATTAAATTAAATTAAATTAAATTAAATCAAATTTAATTAAATTAAATTAAATTAAATTAAATTAAATTAAATTAAATTAAACATACTTTAATACAAAAATAAATTATAAGAGTAACGAAGCAAGCAACAAGTGCTTCGGCTATCTTCAATAAAAATTTATTATATCTACAAATATAATATAAACGGAGGTTAGACCTAAAAACAAACACAATTATGTAATTAATTAATTAATTACTTAATTAAATAAATATATTAATTAATTAATTTATTATATTAATTATCTAATTAATTAATTAATTAATTAATTAATTAATTAATTA
>OY986947.1:763820-773820 GCA_963920595.1 Eimeria praecox | reverse complement strand
TAAATATAAATATAAATATAAATATAAACATAAATATAAACATAAATATAAATATAAATATAAATATAAATATAAATATAAATATAAATATAAATATAAATATAAATATAAATATAAATATAAATATAAATATAAATATAAATATAAATATAAATATAAATATAAATATAAATATAAATATAAATATAAATATAAATATAAATATAAATATAAATATAAATATAAATATAAATATAAATATAAATATGAATATAAATATGAATATAAATATGAATATAAATATGAATATAAATATAAATATAAATATAAATATAAATATAAATATAAATATAAATATAAATATAAATATAAATATAAATATAAATATAAATATAAATATAAATATAAATATAAATATAAATATAAATATAAATATAAATATAAATATAAATATAAATATAAATATAAATATAAATATAAATATAAATATAAATATAAATATAAATATAAATATAAATATAAATATAAATATAAATATAAATATAAATATAAATATAAATATAAATATAAATATAAATATAAATATAAATATAAATATAAATATAAATATAAATATAAATATAAATATAAATATAAATATAAATATAAATATAAATATAAATATAAATATAAATATAAATATAAATATAAATATAAATATAAATATAAATATAAATATAAATATAAATATAAATATAAATATAAATATAAATATAAATATAAATATAAATATAAATATAAATATAAATATAAATATAAATATAAATATAAATATAAATATAAATATAAATATAAATATAAATATAAATATAAATATAAATATAAATATAAATATAAATATAAATATAAATATAAATATAAATATAAATATAAATATAAATATAAATATAAATATAAATATAAATATAAATATAAATATAAATATAAATATAAATATAAATATAAATATAAATATAAATATAAATATAAATATAAATATAAATATAAATATAAATATAAATATAAATATAAATATAAATATAAATATAAATATAAATATAAATATAAATATAAATATAAATATAAATATAAATATAAATATAAATATAAATATAAATATAAATATAAATATAAATATAAATATAAATATAAATATAAATATAAATATAAATATAAATATAAATATAAATATAAATATAAATATAAATATAAATATAAATATAAATATAAATATAAATATAAATATAAATATAAATATAAATATAAATATAAATATAAATATAAATATAAATATAAATATAAATATAAATATAAATATAAATATAAATATAAATATAAATATAAATATAAATATAAATATAAATATAAATATAAATATAAATATAAATATAAATATAAATATAAATATAAATATAAATATAAATATAAATATAAATATAAATATAAATATAAATATAAATATAAATATAAATATAAATATAAATATAAATATAAATATAAATATAAATATAAATATAAATATAAATATAAATATAAATATAAATATAAATATAAATATAAATATAAATATAAATATAAATATAAATATAAATATAAATATAAATATAAATATAAATATAAATATAAATATAAATATAAATATAAATATAAATATAAATATAAATATAAATATAAATATAAATATAAATATAAATATAAATATAAATATAAATATAAATATAAATATAAATATAAATATAAATATAAATATAAATATAAATATAAATATAAATATAAATATAAATATAAATATAAATATAAATATAAATATAAATATAAATATAAATATAAATATAAATATAAATATAAATATAAATATAAATATAAATATAAATATAAATATAAATATAAATATAAATATAAATATAAATATAAATATAAATATAAATATAAATATAAATATAAATATAAATATAAATATAAATATAAATATAAATATAAATATAAATATAAATATAAATATAAATATAAATATAAATATAAATATAAATATAAATATAAATATAAATATAAATATAAATATAAATATAAATATAAATATAAATATAAATATAAATATAAATATAAATATAAATATAAATATAAATATAAATATAAATATAAATATAAATATAAATATAAATATAAATATAAATATAAATATAAATATAAATATAAATATAAATATAAATATAAATATAAATATAAATATAAATATAAATATAAATATAAATATAAATATAAATATAAATATAAATATAAATATAAATATAAATATAAATATAAATATAAATATAAATATAAATATAAATATAAATATAAATATAAATATAAATATAAATATAAATATAAATATAAATATAAATATAAATATAAATATAAATATAAATATAAATATAAATATAAATATAAATATAAATATAAATATAAATATAAATATAAATATAAATATAAATATAAATATAAATATAAATATAAATATAAATATAAATATAAATATAAATATAAATATAAATATAAATATAAATATAAATATAAATATAAATATAAATATAAATATAAATATAAATATAAATATAAATATAAATATAAATATAAATATAAATATAAATATAAATATAAATATAAATATAAATATAAATATAAATATAAATATAAATATAAATATAAATATAAATATAAATATAAATATAAATATAAATATAAATATAAATATAAATATAAATATAAATATAAATATAAATATAAATATAAATATAAATATAAATATAAATATAAATATAAATATAAATATAAATATAAATATAAATATAAATATAAATATAAATATAAATATAAATATAAATATAAATATAAATATAAATATAAATATAAATATAAATATAAATATAAATATAAATATAAATATAAATATAAATATAAATATAAATATAAATATAAATATAAATATAAATATAAATATAAATATAAATATAAATATAAATATAAATATAAATATAAATATAAATATAAATATAAATATAAATATAAATATAAATATAAATATAAATATAAATATAAATATAAATATAAATATAAATATAAATATAAATATAAATATAAATATAAATATAAATATAAATATAAATATAAATATAAATATAAATATAAATATAAATATAAATATAAATATAAATATAAATATAAATATAAATATAAATATAAATATAAATATAAATATAAATATAAATATAAATATAAATATAAATATTGTAGAACTTGAGTAGTCTGCAAACCCTAAACACTAAATTCTATAATTTAATAAAATGTTAAATTATTTAAGAAACATAAGAAACATAATAAGTATTATATATATATATATATATATATATATATATATATATATGTATATATATATATATATATATATATATATATATATATATATACAGAGAGAGAGAGAGAGAGACAGAGCGAGGCCGGTGTATATATAGCGATATAGATAGAGATGCAGGCATATATATACAGGTGTACATACATATATATATATATATATATATATATATATATATATATATATATATATATATATATATATATATATGTATATGAGAGAGAGGAGAAATAGAAGAAAATTGAAGCGGCAAAGGAAATATAGAGATACAAACAAAACCAAAGAGAAACAAAAACAAAATTCAAACTCCATTTAAATATTACGGAAACCCAAAAGACCCTAGGGGTAGGGTTTAGGGTTTAGGGTTTAGGGTTTAGGGTTTAGGGTTTAGGGTTTAGGGTTTACGGGTAGGACTTGATTGGCAGGCAGTTCATAATCAAGGGGTGTAGTTGGGGTTTGTTTAGAAGGCCAATAAACAAAGGGGAGATGTTTAACAGGTGTATCTACACCACATATTCTTCCTTTATAATCTATGCCTGTGGTTAATCTAGAGAATGGTGTATTTAAACAAGAAAATATAATTATAAATACACTCAACCAAGATAAAATAAATATAAATAAAACAAACACATCTGTAGTCCTTCGATCTAACACAGGGACCTTCATAACATATCCATGAGAATATTCAGATATCTCTCTTTCTTCTTCTTCTTCTTCTGCTGCTGCTGCTGCTGCTGCTGCTCGATCAGCAGCAGCAGCAGCAGCAGCTGCTGCTGCTGCTGTTGCTGAGATACGGGGGGAGAGAGGGAAGCGGTGGTTGTCTCCTAAGAGGCCTTCTGCAGCATCAATGAAAAGAAAAAACAAACAAACTAGATTAAATAATTAGATTATTTAATTTAATTAAAACAAGCATGTATAATAAGTTTTGAGGTGTATGTATGTACACTCAAGGAATATCTTTAATTTAATTAAAACAAGCATGTATAATAAGTTTTGAGGTGTATGTATGTACACTCAAGGAATATCTTTTCTTTGTTTCTCATACGATTTCTACTCTTCTCTCTCACCTTCAAGACCCCGAGGGCCTCTGTCTCTTGCTGCTGCTGCTGCAGCAGCAGCAGCAGCAGCAGCAGAGTCTGTATCCCCTGCAAATCGTCCTGCTGCTTTAAAACTATCTCGAGAAGACAAAGAAGGACAAATAGACAAAGACAAAGACGAGCCTCTCGTTGGCTGCTGCTGCTGCTGCTGCTGCTGCTGCTGTTCTGCCTCTCTGCTGCTGCTGCTGCTGCTTCTGCTGCTGCAGACAGAGAGGGGCAGCCACGGAAAGCCCTTCTCATGTTCCACATTACTTGCTACCCTCGCAGGTGAAGGACCAAAGCAACTCGCCTTTCCTCGTACTGTATGAACACTTCCAACCCACTGCAGTGTATCTCCACCTGCAGCAGGTGCTGCTGTTGCTGCTGCTGCTGCTGCTGCTGCTGTTGCTGCTGCTGTTGCTGTAGAGTGTGAAGAGCAAGAAGAAGAAGTAAACTCGTCGTCCTTCTTCGCCGCCGCAGGGATACGCCTTCCTCTGTGTGCTGCGGGAGGACTTTCAGGTGTATCGACACCCCATACGTCTGACAAAGCTGCAAATCGTCTCGAAGATGCCTGCTGTTCTCTTGGGGGGGCCCCAAAGTGCTGTCGCTCGGCTGTGCTCAGCTGCCTTGGAAGTGAACTGCGGGGGGCCCCCTCGGCGTAAGATGCTGCATTTCGATACTCGTCTGGAAGTAAATAGGACTGAAAATCCTGAAAGGGATTGTTAGGGTTCATTCGCTAGATGGAGTGTAACGAGCGAAAAGAAACGGAAAGCCAACGGCGTTTAGTACAACACTAGTGGATCGGGAGGAAGACGAGACAAATAATTGGCTCTGGAGTCATCAAACAAGGGGATAAATGACATAAATTCATGTTTAATAAGTTAAAGGAGTCAAAATAATGCAGAACATCATAAATATACTTCATGTAGACCTTCTGTGTTTATGGCGCCGCCCGCCACAGACCAGCGGCCTTGCATGTGGAAAGCGGAGCATTTGTTCGAGTTTTCGAGATTTCTTTTGAATGAAATGAATTAAAAAAACAAAATAAATATAATTATGCCGTCAATTATTCTTATTTCCCCCGCTTTCCCTGCTGTTCAAATGCAGATCCTTACCGCCAGGGTGTTTGGAGTGTACAGGGATGTGTTTCATGGATTCTGTTACCCCTCGCTGAAAATTCTGTATGATTATCTTATATTTCATTGAAATTCATATCTTTTTGTGTTTTAATCATATCATTAAACTTTAATGATATGAATAGATTAAATACTTTGGCAAATTAACTCGATTTCAGCATCAAGACTTCACCTGATGTCGGTGAAGACCTTCGTGTAAACAGTTATTGTTTGAAGAATTTGCAAATTAAATTGGATGTATATTTTATATAAAAGAAAAACAATATATATTTTATGTTTAAATATTGCTATTTAAACAATATTGTTGTTATTTTCCACCATTTCAACTATCTTTCGCGGTTTTCCCTGTGTTGATCTGCTGCAAGTTGCCTCTTAGTAGTAACATGTTAACTCCTCGTCTCTAAAGAAGTAAATATCTATCGAATATGCATGCAGCGTATAAGTACTTAACATATATATATATATATATATATATATATATATATATTCATTTATATTTGTATGCCTATATATAACATAAAAATCCTTAACTAAATGCTTAAGGATGATTATAGCTGAGGAGTTATAATACAACAAAGAAAATGAAGAGAAAAATTTGCTCGGTTATTTAAAATCGAAGGAGAGAAGAATAATTAAAAATATAATTTTAGATAAGAACAGAAGAATACGAGGAAGTCTAAACCCTAAACCCTAAACCCTAAACCCTAAACCCTAAACCCTAAACCCTATGCCCTCAACTCTAAACCCTAAACCCTAATCTTTAAGACCAGAAGCAACAAGATAGTTAATAAATACAGACTTTGTGCTGCTCTTCTGTTTCGCATCATCTATCGAAGCATATGTGTAAGATATATATATATATATATATATATATATATATATATATATATATATATATATATATATATATATATATATATATATATATATATATATATATATATTTGAAGAGTTATTCGCCCCCATGAATTAGTTAATATGTGTATTTAATTAAAACAAACATAAATTTGTCTATTAAGAGAAAATTTATAAAGAAACAAACAAATGCTGCTAAGAAAATCCAAGGAGTCTGCAGCTAGAAAGCTCTAAACCCTAAACCCTAAACCCTAAACTTCAAACCCTAAACCCTAAACCCTAAACCCTAAACCCTAAATGCCCTGACACGTCAAGTTAGTTTGTTATTATTCTCGTTCAGAGGAGAATTCATATAGAATATGATGAACGAACCCATCATACTCTATTACATGATAGACAATATATTATTATTATTACTATTATTATTATTATTATTATTATTATTATTATTATTATTATTATTATATTTATATATAAAGCAACAAATGCAGCAACATCTGCTCCAACCCCTCAACATCTTTACAGCTGAAGACCACCCTAGATGGCTATCTTCTACAAATCCTGCAAACTCTCTAAACCCTAAACTCTAAACCCTAAACCCTAAACCCTAAACCCTAGTATATGATATGAGGTATTATAAGCTTGATTTGTTGTTGCGTCGCTGAAGGGTTCAAGTTTGCTGCAGCAGAGAAAAAAGGTTTTTATTTTAGAGATATCTATGTTTAACCTCCCTTTCTCTTTTGTTTTTTTTATTTAATTTATTATTCTGTTAAGAAGATAGAAGTTTAAAACCTGACGCTGATGATGATGATAAGAAATATTGCTGCTGCAGCGTAGCTTCTGTTGCTAGTGTAGGTATTGACCTTCATGCTGCTGCATGCATGTATCAGGTATTTAAACAACATTAAAGCAATTATTTTATTTAAAAAACGTTTAAATACAAATAAAAATGTATACAACAACAACTTCATTCAACAATTGCGGTGTACGGACACCACACTTAACCTGCAATGCTAGAGCAGAAACATTCGAGTTGAATATTCGAGAAAAAAGTGGAAAGCAGCATTAAATTAAAATTTTTAAATAAATAACAAGTAGATATAATTAAATAACAAATTAAAGCGTCGGTTTCGAACGATAGCTTTCTATAGGAAGATGCGGCATCGGTGTATTAGAGCATGACATTTAGTGTATCCCTTGAAGATAAATTAATTATAAAAAAGAGTAAATAATATGAAATTCATGAATGAATTCAAATTATATTTATATTTTTATCTATTTTATATCTAAATCAACAAAATCAGCACTTTCGTGTTTCTAGTTCGGCTTACCGCATGCACAGCATCACATCATGACGCACAGTGTATGTACACCTGAATCTTAAACAACCAAACACAAACAGAATATTACGATTAATTGCTGTTTTTTTCTTCTTTTTTATAAATATTGAGTTATAATTGCATTATTTGTTTGATTTTTCTCTCAAATCTTGCTTGAATCTTAAAACCTGCGGGAATACACAGAGAACCCTAAACCCTACCTACTAAACCCTACCTACTAAACCCTACCTACTAAACCCTACCTACTAAACCCTAAACCCTAAACTATAAACAAACGTTTCTTATCTATCGCATAATTAATTAGGGTTTTTGGATTTGACGTAGCTTTTATCGCATTATTTATCTTTAGTTTTTTTTTATTATTCTCTGTCTTCTTGTCTTTTCTTCAATCTCATCTGTCGATTTCTCTACATTTATATTTTCTCTCTCCTCTCTTTTTTTTCTGAGGAGTTGCTAGACAGACTATTTGCTGCAGCATCTGCTGCAGCAAATCTGCTGCAGCAAATCTGCTGCAGCAGCATCTCACTATTGTATATATTTGTCTGTCTATCTCTTTCTTTTTATCCTTCAAACGATTCTACAATATGAGACGCACAGTGCATGCAGCTGCTGCTGCAGCAGCAGCAGCAACACTTGATATGGAGGCTGTACAGCGTTCTCTTGCTGCAGCAGCTTGGAGACAGGGAGATTTGGGGGCACACCTTCAGGGGGTTGTTGAGGAGGAAGACGAAGAGGGCGAGGACGACTTATCTTCTGATGCTGAACAGCAGCAGCAGCAGCAGCAGCATCAGCAGCACCAGCAGCAGCACCAGCAGCAGCAACAGCAGCAGCAGCAGCAGGTAGGACCTGCTGCTGCAGCAGCAGGAGCAGTAGCCTATCAATCTTGTCTAGTAAGAGCTGTCTTCGGTTCTTTCTCTAGTAAGGGGATGATGCATGATAACGAAGATAGAATAAGCGTTAGTGTGTGGGGAGGTGCGAATACACCTCAGATGCAGCAGGATCTGCTGCTGCAGCAGCTGCAGCAGCAGCAGCAGCAGCAGCAGCGGAGACAGCAAGAGAAGCAGCAGGAACAACAGAAGGAGCAGCAACTGCAGCAGAAACAACAACGTACAGATACATCTAGACGCAACAGCAACCCCGAAAGCAGCAACAGCAACAGCAGCAGCAGCAGCAACAACAGCAACAGCAGCACCAACATCAGCAGCAGCAGCAGCAGCAACATGGCTTCAGCAGAAAGAGCAGCAGCAGAAAGAAAAATACTAGAACTAGCAGCAGGACAGAGAGGGTTAGGATATGAGATGCGTGGAGGTGTATCTCCTGCTGCTGCTGCTGCTGCTGCTGGCAGAGACCTTACAGCAGCAGCAGCAGCAACAGCAACAGGTGCTTTCGATGCAGCAGAACGAGGAGCTGAAGCAGCAGCAGCAACAGCAGCAGCAGCAACAGCAGCAACAGCAGCAGCAGCAGAAACAGTGATGTGCTTTGGACACGCGTGTGAGCTGCCTCCTGCTGCTGCAGCAGGTGTGAGGATAGGCTTACAAAGCAGATTTAGTAGCGAGCTGATAGCTGTACGAGAAGCAGCAGCAGCAGCAGCAGCAGCAGCAGCTTATGATGATGTCTCAGGTGCAGCAGCAACAGCAGCAGCAATTGATGCTGCTATAGAATACTTAGTAGAAGCCCCCCCAGCTCCTCCATGGACGGAAGCAACAACAACAACAACAGATCCGCAGCAGCAGCAGCAGCAGCAGCAGCAGCAGCAGCAGCAAGGAAGATGGCTTACTCTCCCCGTCTTAAGAAGAAAAAAAACTAAACATGCAGATGTTGAGGGATCCTTCGTTTCTGTTTGTTGGGAGCCGTCAGACTTCTCTCTTGATTCTAAACCTCCTGCTGCTGCTGCTGCTCCTGCTGCTGCTGCTGCTGCAGCAGCAGCAGCAGCAGCAGCAGGAGGAGGAGGGACGAGAGGGTGTTTTGCGCGGACTCCAAGTGTTTCTGCTGCTGCTGCTGCAGCAGCAGCAGCAGCAGGTGTAGGGGGCTATATATATCCCCCCAATTTATCTTTAGAAGTAGCACGAAGAGATACAACAACCCCAACAATATTATTTTTATTGTGTGATGGCCATGATACACATGAAGCTGCAGCATTTGTATCTAAGGTCCTTCCTCTATTATCTTTTCGGCGTCTGCCACATCAACTTCCTCTTCTTCATT
>OY986947.1:757500-758620 GCA_963920595.1 Eimeria praecox | reverse complement strand
TGCTGCTGCTGTTGGTGCTGCTGCTGCTACGCTGCTGCTGCAGCAGGGAAGCAGACTACATAGCTGATGGCTTCAACAAATTATTTTGTTTATTTTTTGTTTCTCTTTCTTTATTCTATCTCCCATATCTGCTGCTGCTGTTGCTGCTGCTGCTGTTGCTGCATGCATCAAATATATTTTTTTTAGTTTGTTTTATAAATTGTTTTGAGTTTGTGTTTAGAGAAGAAAACACCAAAAGTACTACTTGGTGCAGCTGTTTTGTTGTTTTTACCTCTATTATTATTATTTATTATTATTTATTATTTATTATTATTTATTATTATTATTTATTTATTATTATTATTTATTTATTATTATTTACTATTTATTATTTATTATTTATTATTTATCATTATTATTTATTATTTAACTTGTTGTTGCGCCTAAGGATTTGTCGTTTGTGTATTTTGTATTTCTTAAGAGCTGTTAGCTCCTGTCTGTCGAGTGAGGCGACACACATTCAACTTAAACAAAAACCTGCTGCTGTTATTGCTGCTGCTGCTGCTGTTATTGCTGCTGCTGCTGCTGCTATTGCTGCTGCTGCTGCTGGTGTTATTGCTGCTGTTATTGCTGCTGCTGTTGCTGCTGCTGCTGCAGCAGCAGCAGCATGAGGTGTTTCTTCTAGTTGTTTTTTAGGGTGCATGCGAAGGCAGCAGCAGTATATCTGCGGTGTATCGACAGAGTATAATATATATTTACATTTTAAGCGTGGGTATATAATAATAATTTATATTTTATATTTATATTTAATATTTTTCTACTATTTAAGTTAGTCATATACAGCAGAATAACATCACATACATGTTTGGATGGCTGTGTGGGGGGCGGGGTAGTGTGAGAAGAAGAAAACAGTATAAAATATATATTTAAATCTACAATATTCAAATATATATTTAAAAATAACAGAAAAAAATTGATAAAGAGATAAAAAAAACAATTAAATGTGCCTTAATGCACACAAAGAAAGAGATGCTGCAGATATTCATACAACTTAGATCGAAGCCACCTCCTCTACTTGTTTGTTTTTTCTTCTTTTTTTGAAGAAATTGATATAAAATATAAATTAAATATTCTATTTAAA
>OY986947.1:747500-752500 GCA_963920595.1 Eimeria praecox | reverse complement strand
ATTTAATAATAATAATAATGATATTAGTTATAGTGGTAGTTTTAGTATTTACTAGAGATTAACCCTCGTATTTGAGTATTTAGAACAAGACCTTAAGGAGGTATTAGATGAATGTAGACGTAAGTTGTATTATCTATTTATTATTTATTTATTTATTTGTTTATTTATTTATTTATTTATTTAATAATAATAATAATGATATTAGTTATAGTGGTAGTTTTAGTATTTACTAGAGATTAACCCTCGTATTTGAGTATTTAGAACAAGACCTTAAGGAGGTATTAGATGAATGTAGACGTAAGTTGTATTATCTATTTATTATTTATTTTATTTGTTTATTTATTTATTTATTTATTTAATAATAATAATAATGATATTAGTTATAGTGGTAGTTTTAGTATTTACTAGAGATTAACCCTCGTATTTGAGTATTTAGAACAAGACCTTAAGGAGGTATTAGATGAATGTAGACGTAAGTTGTATTATCTATTTATTATTTATTTATTTATTTGTTTATTTATTTATTTATTTATTTAATAATAATAATAATGATATTAGTTATAGTGGTAGTTTTAGTATTTACTAGAGATTAACCCTCGTATTTGAGTATTTAGAACAAGACCTTAAGGAGGTATTAGATGAATGTAGACGTAAGTTGTATTATCTATTTATTATTTATTTATTTATTTGTTTATTTATTTATTTATTTATTTAATAATAATAATAATGATATTAGTTATAGTGGTAGTTTTAGTATTTACTAGAGATTAACCCTCGTATTTGAGTATTTAGAACAAGACCTTAAGGAGGTATTAGATGAATGTAGACGTAAGTTGTATTATCTATTTATTATTTATTTATTTATTTGTTTATTTATTTATTTATTTATTTATTTATTTTATTTATTTATGTATTTAAAATTATTTATTTGTTTATTTATTTAATAGTATGTATTTATTTGTTTATTTGTATATTTAATAATAATTTGTGTTTGTTTATTTTCCTACAACTACCGACTACTACTTTATATATTATTAATATAATTAAATTAAGTTAAATTAAATTAAATTAAATTAAATTAAATTAAATTATAATTATTTGTTTTTGTTTATTTATCTACAGCTGCAGGTTTAGAACCAAATGTTGTAAAATCGTTTCTATATCAACTTCTTAAGGGCATCGCCTACTGTCATCAACACAGGTAAACCCTAAACCCTAAACCCTAAACCCTAGTAAACCCTAAACCCTAAACCCTAGTAAACCCTAAACCCTAGTTGTAGGCTAAACCCTAGTTTTTAGATTTGAAAGTCTAGTAAGCTATAATAATAATATTGTTAATAGTAATCATATAAACCCTAAACCCTAGTAAACCCTA
The DNA here is from genome assembly GCA_963920595.1 of Eimeria praecox. NCBI lineage: Eukaryota > Apicomplexa > Conoidasida > Eucoccidiorida > Eimeriidae > Eimeria > Eimeria praecox. Next base: position 751,125 of record OY986947.1, on the reverse strand, counting down.
AACCCTAAACCCTAGTAAACCCTAAACCCTAAACCCTAGTAAACCCTAAACCCTAACCCCTAGTAAACCCTAAACCCTAAACCCTATACCCATCGAGCGTGAATCTACAGAAAACAAACCCTAACAGAACCCCCTAGATGTTTGAATGCAGTCTAGGGTTAAGATGATTCTATGTAAACCCTAAACCCTAGTAAACCCTAAACCCTAAACCCTAGTATGTTTTTAATTTGTTTGTAGGGTTCTTCATCGTGATTTAAAGCCTCAGAATCTTCTCATTAGTAGAGACGGAACGCTGAAGCTAGCAGACTTTGGATTGGCGAGGTTAGATATTTAATTTAATTAATATTTAATTATATTTAATTATATTTAATTATATTTAATTATATTTAATTATATTTAATTGTATTTTATTCATGATGTTCTTTTCTTGTTTATAAATTTGTTTCTTAATTAACCCACAATTAATATATCTTCAAAGTTTTAAAAAAAAAAAAATAGAAAAGAAAAAAATAAAAATATCTACAACGTACAGTACAGTTTGAAGTGTATGGGCAGCTCAGTTATGATGTGATACTACCTACATTATATATATATATATATATATATATAGATAGATAGATAGATAGATAGATAGATAGATAGATATAGATATAGATATAGATATAGATATAGATATAGATATAGATATAGATATAATATTATAATGTAGTTGTTTATATTATAATGTAGTTGTCTAGATCAACGCCATGTGGTTTTTGTATGCTTTTACATTGGGTTTGTTTGTTTTATTTAATTGTTCTTAATTATATTTAATTATATTTAATTATATTTAATTATATTTAATTATATTTAATTATATTTAATTATATTTAATTATATTTAATTATATTTAATTATATTTAATTATATTTAATTATATTTGATTATATTTGTTTGTTTTAAAACGTATTTATTTTGTATTTTCTTTTGCATTTAATTTGTACTAAATATATAAATTTTATAGTTGTATTAAAATAAATGTTATTAAAATTAAATTAATTAAGTTAATTAAACTGATTTAATTTAATTAATTTAATTTAATTAATTTAATTTAATTTAATTAATTAATTAATTACTTAATTATATTATATACAGGGCGTTTGGTATTCCCGTTCGTTCTTACACTCACGAAGTTGTTACGCTTTGGTATCGAGCGCCGGATTTAAACTAACTAAACCAACTAATTTAATTTAATTAATTTAATTTAATTAATTTAATTTAATTAATTTAATTTAATTAATTAATTAATTAATTAATTAATTAATTAATTATATTATATACAGGGCGTTTGGTATTCCCGTTCGTTCTTACACTCACGAAGTTGTTACGCTTTGGTATCGAGCGCCGGATTTAAACTAACTAAACCAACTAATTTAATTTAATTAATTTAATTTAATTAATTAATTAATTAATTAATTAATTAATTAATTATATTATATTATATACAGGGCGTTTGGTATTCCCGTTCGTTCTTACACTCACGAAGTTGTTACGCTTTGGTATCGAGCGCCGGATGTGTTGATGGGAAGTAATACATATTCGACTCCTGTAGATATATGGAGTGTGGGGTGTATATTTGCAGGTTAGTTTAATTAATTAATTAATCTAATTTAATTTAATTTAATTTAATTTAATTTAGTTAATTAATTAATTAATTTAAATTAATTATCTATTGATAGAGGAAGTAAAAAATTTATTTGCTGAGTTTGTTTACGATTTCTCCATTAAATAATAACCAAGAGACACACTCTCTACGTTTTTTTATGTTTTTTCTGTTCTTTATTAATTAATTAATTAAATTAATTAATTAATTAGTTAATTAATTAATTAATTAATTAAATTAATTAATTAATTAGTTAATTAATTAATTAATTAATTAATTAATTACTTTGTTAAATGTAGTAGTTTGTTGGTTTTGTTTGTTTGTTTGTTATGATAATTTATCCTAATTAGTTTTTATTATTTGTTTATAGATTTGTTTAATTAATTAATAAATTAATTATATTTGTTTAATATATTTGTTTGTTTTGTTTAATTATTATTTTTGTTTTAGTAAAACCAAATATTAATACGCAATTAATTAATTAATTTAATTAATTAATTTAATTAATTAATTTAATTAATTATTTGATAGGATAAATGTATATACTTTATATAAAAGTATATAAATATTATATAAATATTATATAAATATTTTACAAATATTATATAAATATTCTATAAATACTATATAAATATTATATAAATAGAAATATAATATAAATTTATTTAAACAAACAAAAATATAATATTTTAAATTTGTTAATAATACAGAGATGGTGAATGGTCGGCCTCTCTTCCCCGGAGCAAACAACGAAGATCAACTACACAGAATATTCAGAGTCCTAGGTAGGGTTTAGGGTTTAGGGTTTAGGGTTTAGGGTTTAGGGTTTAGGCAGAGTCCTAGGTAGGGCTTAGAGTTAGGGTTTAGGGTTTAGATTTTAGGGTTTAGGGTTTAGATTTTAGGGTTTAGGGTTTAGAGTGTAGGGTTTAGGGTTTAGATTTTAGGGTTTAGGGTTTAGATTTTAGGGTTTAGGGTTTAGATTTTAGGGTTTAGGGTGTAGAGTCTAGGGCTTAGGGTTTAGATTTTAGGGTTTAGGGTGTAGAGTCTAGGGTCTAGGGTTTAGAGTGTAGGGTTTAGGGTTTAGAGTGTAGGGTGTAGGGTTTAGAGTGTAGGGTTTAGGGTTTAGGGTTTATAAGTTTTTGGTGTCTATACACCTCAGGGACTCCGTCTCCTACTGAGGGCTTAAGCGGATTACCGCAGTGGAGAAATAATTTTAAGTACTACCCCCCTATGAAGTGGAAATATATCGTAAGAACAGATAGGGTTTAGGGTTTAGGGTTTAGGGTTTAGGGTTTAGGGTTTGTAGGGTTTAGGGTTTAGGGTTTACAGGGTTTGTAGGGTTTACAGGGTTTAAGAATGGCTGTTTCATCAATTTTTTTCATTTTTTTTTGTTTTTTTTTTATTTTTTTCTCTGTTTTTTTCTTTACTTTCTTTCTTTCTTGATTCTTAATTCTTTCTTCTTCTTCTATTTCTTCTTCTTCTATTTCTTCTTCTTCTCTTTCTTCTTCTTTCTTCTCTCTTTCTGTTTATTTTAGGCTCCGGGTTTAGATGAATTAGGATTAGATTTACTTTCTCAAATGCTAGCATTTGAAGCTTCACAACGAATATCTGCAAAGAAGGCGCTGCAACATCCTTACTTTGATGATCTAGACCCCTCTCTAAGAGAAAATATTTAATATATATATATATATATATATATATATATATATATATATATATATATATATATATATATATATATATATATATATATATATATATATATATATATATATATGTATATATTATAGTATATATTATATTAATTTAATACAATAGTAATAATAGTTATTTAATTGATTTAAATATTAATATTCATATTTATTTAATTTGGATATAATCGAAAAGTTGAGATTCTTAACATTCAAATTCAAATTTAATATTAGTATTAAATTTAAATTTAATTTAAATTTTTAAATTTAAATTTAAATTTAATTTAAATTT
>OY986947.1:735000-737500 GCA_963920595.1 Eimeria praecox | reverse complement strand
ATAAATTTGAATATAATAAATAATTATTTTATTTCTCTCTCTATTTAATAATACATGCAGCAAGCACCTCAACATACACCTGAATCTGTTGCACCCGAAATAAAAATTTTTATATTTATTCAAAAGAGACAGAAAAATAAATTTAAATTAAATATAAAATAAAATATAACTTCTTATTTTATTCTAATTTATTCTGAGGGCCTCACACATAAAACCTTCCCCTCCCCCTTCCCCCCTATCTATAGAATAATACAATAAAATATCTAGTAATTATATATTTAATAATATAATTATATAATATTTTTATAATATATTCTATTGTACTGTGTTTTAGAGATAGTTATAATATGTAGTAATTATATATTTAATAATATAATTATATAATATTTTTATAATATATTCTATTGTACTGTGTTTTAGAGATAGTTATAATATGTAGTAATTATATATTTAATAATATAATTATATAATATTTTTATAATATATTCTATTGTACTGTGTTTTAAAGATAGTTATAATATGTAGTAATTATATATTTAATAATATAATTATATAATATTTTTATAATATATTCTATTGTACTGTGTTTTAAAGATAGTTATAATATGTAGTAATTATATATTTAATAATATAATTATATAATATTTTTATGATATATTCTATTGTACTATGTTTTAAAGATAGTTTAACAGTAAATTTATTCTTCATAGACAGCGAAGACAGTAAGAGAAAGCCTACACATTCATAGATATTATTGCTGTAATCAGTAAAGAAACAACGAAGGAGCGCTCTCCCTGATCTGCTGCTGCTGCTGCTGTTGCTGCTGCTGTTGCTGCTGCTGTTGCTGCTGCTGTTGCTGCTGCAGCAGCAGCGGCAACAGCAGCAGCTGTAGCTGCTGCTGTTGCAGGTGTGCCCTCCTTTCTTTGAACCACGAGGCAATCCTCGTTTAAATAAGAAATTTTTTATTTGAGTAAATGTTTTAACGTCTTTGTATGTCTTTGAAAAACACTGTAAGTGAAGAAAGGCATTTGGGGATGATGTGGAGATATGCTTCTTCTGTCTTCTCTATCTTTTATTTGTCTCTTCTCTCTCTCTCTAAGATAATGCTCGAGTTATATGCGTCTCTTAAATGTTAGTCCTCAGCTTCAAAAAAGATTAGATGTAATGTTTATTTATTGTTTATTTATATATTTAAAGAAAAGACAAAGTGCGGTATGAATAAAACAAATTCTAAGAAACAGATAAACAGCTCTTGAGTCTCCTGCATTCTTGTCTCAGCAACAGAAGGGCTTGAGGCTGAGGAGGGGGAGGAGGGGGAGACAGATTCTGTCTAGAGGGGGAGACAGATTATGTCTAGAGGAGGAGACAGAATCTGTGTTGAATTGCTGCTTGCCTTGCTGCAGCTGCTGCTGCAGGGATACATATGCTGATGTCGTAGGCAGCTTTGCTCAGCTTGCTTATTTGAGGCCTTCTATGTATTTAACAAGTAAAGAGACAAGTACAGATTTTAGAAGATACACGCTAGCTTCATGTCTCGGAGCAGCAACTGCTGCTGCTGCTCTTGCTGCTGCTGCTGCTGCTGCTCTTGCTGCTGCTGCTGCTGCTGCTCTTGCTGCTGCTGCTGCTGCTGCTCGTAGCAGCAGTTTGGGGAAAACAACGCAGCAGTTGAAGTGTCTGCACGATTTTCTTCTTTTTTTCTTTGGCTGTTTCAAGTGTCACTACAAAAGCAATTATGAGTTATTCGGTGAAGCAACGATCTTCTCTCTGTTTGTCTCTCTCATTTGTATTATATAAACAGACACAAATAAACTAGCGTCGAAATCCTCCTCAGAGCCCGAACCAGTCAAGGCTCCCCATACACCTCCACCCCACAATTCATGCAGAGACAGAGAGAGAGAGAGGGAGAAATACTGAAGCTGTCACATCGCATCTACATTCATCAAAAAATATAAATATAAACCGCCGTGTTATCCTGAAGCCTCCCCTCGCTTGTGAAGGTTAAGGCTCCTCGCATCACTTCGACTTGAGCGTTTGCAGCTTTCAATTCAAACATTCCGTTAAACATATCTAAAATTTAATTTGAGGGTTTTAACTGCCAGAGGCCTTGTGCTGTTCAAGAGCTCCGAGCTCACCCTCTCCAGTCAGTGCCGCATCCTAGGACGACTGTTTTCTATATATAAATATTACAATTTATAAATATTATAAATATTTTAAATACATACTATATATAAATATTACAATTTAATTTGTTTCAAATCATACAACTCCTCACAGAAGGTGCAGCAGGTGGGCTACTGCTGCACGCTCATTGTACTTCATCGAACGTACACTAACTAAACAGCCTCAAGCCTTTTTATAAACTACTTGCCCCCACTGCATCTTGAAGAGGGAAGCGGCTTGAAGATAGAAGAATTGCTGAATGGTAGTAAAACCTTCAGAGGTCAATTAGTGTGTTTGGAGACAACAACAACAACAAAGAAGAAGAAGGGGAGGTGATGCA
>OY986947.1:717500-720000 GCA_963920595.1 Eimeria praecox | reverse complement strand
GCTGCTGTTTGTGCTGCTGCTGTTGCTGCTGCTGCTGCTGTTTGTGCTGCTGGTGCTTCTGTTTGTGCTGCTGCTGCTGCTGTTGCTGCTGCTGCTGCTGTTGTTTGTGCTGCTGCTGCTGCTGCTATTGTAGCACACAAACTGCTATGGCTAAGAAAGGGAATGTGTGTTTTGTTGTTGCTGCTGCTGCATCGTTTCTTGCTGCTGCTACTGCTGCTGCTGCTGCTGCTGCTGCTACTGCTACTGCTGCTGCTACTGCTGCTGCTGCTGCTGCTGTTGTTTGTGCTGCTGCTGCTGCTGCTGCTGCTGCTGCTGCTACTGCTGCTGCTGCTGCTGCTGAACAGACAAAGCGCTGCAGCTGCTGCAGCACTGTATATCTGTGGAGATCTACAGAAGCCGTATAGAGATGAAAGCAGCAAGATGTGCTGCACGAGCAGCAACAGCAGCAGTAGCAGCAGCAACTGCTCCTGCTGCTGCTGCTGCTGCTGCTGCTGCTACTGCTGAACCCGCAGCCCAATCGTCCGCAACTGCAGCAACAGAGGCAGTAGCAGCAACAGCAACAACAGCAACAACAATAGCAACAGCAGCAGCAGCAGCAGCAGCAACAGCAGCAGCAACGCAGCAGCAAACACCCCGAGAATGCTGCAGCAGTCTAAGCAACAACAGCGCGAAGCGCAGCGACGGCAGCAACAGCAGCAACAGCAGCAAGAGCAGCAACAACAGCAGCAGCAGCAACAGCAACAACAGCAACAGCAACAGCAACAGCAGCACGAGCAATCCCAGCAGCAGCAGCAGCAGCAGCAGCAGCAGCAGCAATTATTGCAGCGCTGTCAGCAGCAGCAGCAGCAGCAGCAGGAGGGAGACCGAAAGACCTTCCAACGAAGTCTGCAGCCTCAGCATCAATCCTTTCAACAGCAGCAGCAGCAGCAGCAGCAGCAGCAGCAGCAGCAGCAGTGTTGCTATTCCGTGTTGGTCTGCCATAGTTAGTCTAGCACAAGATTGCTGCTACCGCAGCAAAGAGCAGCAGCAACATGAAGCAGCAGCAAAACTGCGGCTGCTCGAAGCAATCAGGAGAAGCAGAAAGCATGATAGCCCTATGCTGCTGCTGCAGCAGCAGCAGCAGCAGCAGCAGCAGCGGCAGCAGCAGCGGCAGCAGCAGCAGCAGCAGCAAGCACAGTGCAACAGCTTGTGGAATCAAGCAAAAGAATTGCTCTTACCCTTCTATGAAATAGCTGTTAGTTGCTGCTGCTGCTGTTGCTGCTGCTGCTGTTGCTGCTGCTGTTGCTGCTGCTGCTGTTGCTGCTGCTGTTGCTTCTGCTGCTGTTGCTGCTGCTGCTGCTGTTGCTGCTGCTGTTGCTGCTGCTGTTGCTGCTGCTGCTTGAGCAGATTAACAAATCCCTCTTGCCTTCCCACTTTGTATATGAGCCTTGCTGCTGCTGCTGCTGCTGTTATAACTGCTGCTGCTGCTGTTATAACTGCTGCTGCTGTTGCTGCTGCTGCTGTTGCTGCTGCTGCTGCAGATGGATACGTTGATTGGTTTGCAGCATGAGTTTCAGCTGCAGCGTCATACGTTGCATTTAGCTGCGGTGTACGTACACTTCATCGTGCAGCAGCAGCTAGTGGAAGAAACAGCGATGCATCTGCTGCGGCATAAGAAGGAGGCTTTGAAGCTGCAGCAGCTGCTGCTGCAGCAACAGCAGCAGCAACAACAACAACAGCAGCAGCAGCAGCAGCAGCGGAGAATGCTACCGGCGCTGCCTCTCTCTCTGCAAAGTAAGCGTGCTGTTGCAGCAGCAGCAGCAGCAGCAGCTGAAGCAACTAACAACTCTAAGCACAGCTGCAGCTCGAGCAGCAGCAGCAGCAACGGCAACAGCAGCAGCAGCAACAGCAGCAGCAGCAGCAGCAGCAGCACAGATACATCTGCTGCAAACAGCATATTCGGCAACCACTTCCAGCCTAATGCAGCGGCAGCAGCAGCAGCAACAGCAGCAGCAGCAGCAGCAGCAGCAGCAGCAGCATGCACCACGCCCTTTCACCCGATGCGTTGCAGCAGCAGCAGCAGCAGCAGCAGCAGCAGCCACAGCAGCAGGGACTTTGGCTCCTGGTGCTGTCATCAGCAGCAGCAGCAGCAACAGCAGCAGCAGCTAACACCGGAGATGAGGCTACCTTCATCATACGACCCCCGCAGTTGGCAGCAGCATCAAGCAGCAGCAACAGCAGCACAACTGCAGCAGCAACAGCAACAGCAACAGCAGCAGCAACAGCAGCAGCAGCAGCAGCAGCAGCATGAGACGTTAGAGTTGCTGCTGCTGCACGAAGCAGCAGCAGCAGTATGTCCTAAGTCTGTGCTGCTGCGGCTTTGCTGCTGCTCTGTTGCAGCAACAAAGATTGCTGATGTCTTCATGGAGACAAGTCAAGAATATTATAAAACAAACAATCTTGCTGCTTATGCTGAGTCTGCTGCTGCTGCTGCTGCAGCAGCAGCAGCAGCAAACACATT
>OY986947.1:702500-705000 GCA_963920595.1 Eimeria praecox | reverse complement strand
AGAAACAGCAGCTAGACCTAGCAGCAGCAGCAGCAGCAGCAGCAGCAGCAGCAGCAGCATTGAAGCTAATGCTGCAGCTGAAGCAGCAGACATAGAAGCACCAACACAGAATTCGATTACGTCTGAAAACCCCTCAGCAGCAGCAGCAGCAATAGCAGCAGCAGCAGCAGCAGCAGCAGCAAGCGACAGCAGCAGGCAGCTGCGCCCGTGCGAGAGACAATCCGAAACCAAAGGAAGCAGCAGCAGCAGCAGCAACAGCAGCAGCAGCAGCAGCATCAGCAACAACAACAACAACAGCGACGACAGCAGCAACTGCTGCAGCAGCAACAGCAGCAGCAGCAGCTACAACAGCAGCAGCTACAACAGCAGCAGCTACAGCAGCAGCAGCCGGGAGACTACACAGGCTTCGATTTGTCTGTCTTCCTTTAATACATTTACTTCTCTCGATTCCTCTCAAGCAGCAGACACAGCTAAACCTGCTGCTGCTGCTGCTGCTGCTGCTGCTGCTGCTGCTGCTGCTGCTGCTGCTGATAGAACAATTCGAAACACCTCCAAGCCCTTTCGCTCACAGCAGCAGCAGCAGCAGCAGCAACAGCAGCAGCAACTGCAACAGCAACATCTGCAGCAGCAGCATCCTCATCACCACCACCCTAAACAGCAGCAACAGCAGCAACAGCAGCAACAGCAGCAGCAGCAGCAGCAGCAACAGCAGCAGCAGCAGCAGCCATCACCTCCTGTCTCTCCCCCTCAAAGACGTTGTAAGGTATCTCAGATATCAATACATCGAAGCCCCGTTGCTGTTTATCAAAGACATATACCCGAACCTCCTCCTCTAGACAGCAGCAACACAAGACAGCAGCAGCAGCAGCAGCAGCAGCAGCAACATCTGCAGCAGCAGCAGCAGCTACAACAGCAGCAGCAGCAGCAGCAACAGCAGCTACAAGAGCAGCAAGGTTTGTATCAACACCATCAACAGCAACACCAACAACAACAACAACAACAACAACAGCAGCAGCAGCAGCAGCAGCAGCAGCAGCAGGTTGCTCGATCGTCTGTTCGACAGCATCGTCAACACCCCGCAGCATCATTACGAAAGGCAGGAGCAGGAGCACAGTATATACAGCATTTAGATATGTTAGATAATACAACAACAGCATCTACTCTTAAAAATAATTCGAGTGTATGTACAGGTCTTTCGGGTGTATGCAACAGCAGCAGCAGCAGCAACAACAACAACAACAGCAGCAGCAGCAACAACACGAACACTACAACTTCTGCTCTTCATACAAATAACAATACTAATAATAATAATAATAATAATAATAATAATAATAATAATAATAATAATAATAATAATAATAATAATAATAATAATAATGGTGGTTGGAGGTTTAGTAGTGTAGATATGAATCGTAAGAATGCGAGTGTGTTATTATCTAGTGTGTGTCTTCTTCCATTATCTGATGGTGTTTATAAAAGTGTGTTTAGAAGATATACTCGAGATATACAAAAACAAAGAGTAGCCGGGGTTGATGTGTGGCGGTGTAGTGATGGTTGTATCTATCCACGAGTAGAAGGTTCAAGTTTATATAATTATATACACGATAATGGCGTTGATTCAATAAAATATTTACAAAATATATTATTTGAATGTATTCAATTTTTATATTATGAAGGAATAAAACCATTTGCAGGAGAAGTAGCACATCAATTAAGAAAGCAAACAAATAATATTTGCTGGTTGCCATCAGAAGTACTATGTCTTGCTATTCTCACACCCGATTTAAATATTAAAATAGAAAAAAGAGTGAAGGGAGAAGATGGTTGGTTGATTTTATTAAAAAAACATAAACAGCCACAAAATTTTCAGGGGTTTGTTGATACACGAGATAAAGAAAATATATATACACCACAACAGTGGATCGAATTCAACAAGTAAGTTTGGTTTTATTTTATTTAATTTAATTTAGTTTTTGTTTTGTTTGTTCTGTTTGTTCTGTTTCGTATATACACCACAACAGTGAATCGAATTCAATAAGGAAGTTTGGTTTTATTTAGTTTTGTTTTAGTTTTAGTTTTAGTTTTAGTTTTAGTTTTAGTTTTAGTTTTGTTTTGTTTTATTGTATTTTATTTTATTCTAATTTATTCTAATTTGTTTTGTTTTATTTTATTTTATTTTATTTTATTTTATTTTATTTTATTTTATTTTATTTTATTTTATTTTATTTTATTTTATTTTATTTTATTTTATTGTAATTTGTTTTGTTTTGTTTTATTTTGTTTTATTTTATTTTGTTTTGTTTTGTTTTTATTTTGTTTTGTTTGGGTAATTTTGCGGTGTTGTTTTCTTGTTTTCGTTTTTAATTAATTTAATTTAATTTAATTTAATTTAATTTAATTTAATTTAATTTAATTTAATTTAATTTAATTTAATTTAATTTAATTTAATTAATTTAATTTAATTTAATTTAATTTAATTTAATTTATTAAGATTGTTGCT
>OY986947.1:657500-692500 GCA_963920595.1 Eimeria praecox | reverse complement strand
GTATATATATTGTTGTATGTTTGTAATATACTTATCTATACATATATTCCCTCCATTCAGTACAAGTGCTGCTCCATACATACAAAGAGCGCCCTGCCACCCAGCCCGAGGAAGAGTGCAGCGCGACTCCACGCTGCTGCTGCTGCTGCTGCTGTTGTTGTTGTTGCTCTTAGGCTGCTGCTGTTCCTGCTGCTGCTCCATAGGTTGCTGCTGGTGCTGCAGCAGCAGCAGCAAGCCAGTATTACGAAGTAGCAGCAGTTAAAGAGAAGCAATAAAACACACAACAGCCCCCCCCCTCCCCCCCCTTCCCCCTCTAAGCTTACGCCTCCTCCACATCAACAGCTGGAGGTGGAGAGGAAGATGAACGACTACGAACTGCAGCAGCAGCATCAGCCCTGCCTTGTTCCTTCACATCCTTGCTGCTGCTGCTGTTGCTGCTGCTGCTGTTGCTGCTGTTTGCATGCGCCACATCTTTGCTGCCAGCAGCAGCAGCAACAGCAGCAGCACCTGCTGCACTCGACTTCCCTCCCTCCTTCTCATTCTGCGAGTCACTTGGCTGTCCATACACCTCAGCCTTCTGATGCATCTCTGACGGCCCTGCTGTACACTCTTCTACAGAGTGTTCGTCTGTCGCAGCAGATGTAGGCATAACATTATTGATGCTGCTGCTCGTGCTGCTGGCCTTTCCCGCAGCATCACCAGCAACAGTTGTTTCCTGTGAGGTCTTGGGTGTTCTGAAAGTTGTTCTTCGAATTAAATAGGAAAGAAGCCGCTGACAGCAGTAGCGGCGGGCTGCACTGAAAGGAATCGTGTAGGTGTCTGTCCCGTCTATGGTGTATGTGACGGTTATATCATGACCTTCTTCTTGATCTGCTGCTGATGAAGAAGAAGAACTCTGAACAGAAGATCTCTTGAAGCGTAATATGCTCAGACGATTGCCTAGGGCGAGTTCATCTGAAACAAACAACAACAAGAAAGCAAACAAAAAAAACAACAGAAACATCAGAAAGGCGATAAATAACTAATCGTATTGTAATTATAAACACGAAATACAACAAATATCATGTTTTAACCCGTCAATCTCCCCCTAAATAAACCACGAAAAGTAGTTGAGACGAAACGGAAACATGAACTTCTCCTTCGGCTTCACGAGGTGTACGTACACCTGAATGTACACTACTACATGAAATAAGAAAGTGCGGATTCCGCCATTTTTTAATGAGGATATTCAAATATTTATGTTTTTTAGACCTAAATATTCAATATTTTCGGTGTATCGACAGCTTAGAGGTGAAAGAATCGTACCTGGAAGATGATTCTTCGGCACTTTCGTTCCTGTAGCATAAATACGATATTCACATTCATCATTTTCTGTTGATGCCTCAGCGCCACATGGCCTACTTGGATCCGACTCTCCCTGCCCATGACGTCTTCTCTTTTTTGTATGTGAAGCTGCAGCTGTCTCTGTTTCTCTGTCTGTTGTTCGCTGTTCTGTTTCTTTCCTGTGTTCATCATACACCGGAAACACAGAAACAGCAAAGCCACAACAATTCATCATTATCATTAACATTATCCCCTTCCTTCTCTTCTTGAAGAAGAGCTTTGATGTTGTTTATAAAACAGACAGACTATCTCTCAATTATATTCAAATAAAGGAGGAAAATTAAGAAAAACAAAAGAATTGACTTACTTCAGCTCCTGCATCTTCGAATGAAACATCGGAGCATGCGCCAAGTTTGACTGTACATGCACATACACCGCAAATCATTTATTATTTAACATCAACTACTTTGTTAACATCTTCACTTTATATTCTAAATAGAAGAAGAAATCTACTCGAGATAATATATACTTCATGCGTGTATACTACTCAAGAGACACAGGAAAGTCTGTTACTCTTTGGCGTTATAATAATATACACAAAATCAAATACAATTAAGTCAAATACAATAAAATTTTAAAATATATGAGAACGAAATAATGCAATTAATTAGTAATTAAACACACACAGAAAGAAAAACAGAAAGACAGAGAGAAAGAAAGAAGGAAAGAAACAAACAAACAAACAAACAAACAAACAAACAAACAAAGAAGACAGAAAGAAAGAAAGAATACAGAAAGAAAGAAAGAAAGAAGGAAAGAAAGAAAGAAGGAAAGAAAGAATACAGAGAAGGAGACAGAGAGAACTACAGACAGACGACAGAAAAAAGATAGAAAGAAAGAAAGATAGGAAGAAAGCACAAGAAACAAACAGAGACAAACATCTAAAGAGTAAAGAAGAAAGAAAGACAAGAAGAGAGACAGACAAAACAACACAAACAAAACATAAAAGAAGAGACAGACAGAGAAGGAGAGAGAGACAGAGAGAGAGAGAAACAAGCAGCCCCACCTCCACCTCCCACGTATCGTCGGATTCATCAAATCCCTTCCATCGGACTTTGAAGTAATCCTGAAAATATAAATAAACAAAAATAGAAAAATATATATAAATATACACCAGGTGTACAGACACCTGAAAGAACCGCCTCCATATTACATTTCATGTTTGTCTTTATTCGAGACAAATATATAAATCTACAAAACTTGAATTCTTATACTTATGAGTTGATAATAACAAGACGAATACAATAATATCCATATTATCTATTATATATATTACATATAATATATATATATATATAAAATATAATATATATTAGATATATTATATATATTATATACAATCTCCTATATATATTTTCTATACTGCTCTCGGCTTACGAGCCCTCGTTCTTTCTTGTGGGCTACGATATCTTCGACTTCATATTCCTCCGACTTGACGGAGTATTTTTCTTTCTTTTTACCTCCTGCATCAAATCACATCTGTCCAAACAACTCATTCAATATGGGGGGGGGGGGGGGGGGTGGGGCCTTGACCTTCAGGTGTATATACAGCTCCCCCTGTCTCCCTCTTTAACGACATCCTGCGCCTCTTCTGCTGCTGCTCAGCACGCCAACAGTCGTGTCTGTTTCTGACTCAATAGATAACTGAACGTACCTTTCATGTTAACTCGAAAAAAAAACAAATAATACTATCCCTCGTATACCCCTAAACGCAAACAGTAAGCGGGGGTAGGACGATGCCGCCTCCCCCAAATTGGAGGGAGAGTCGGCGGAAGACTTTGAATTTGTATCGGTGAAATGAAATGACGGGCCGATAAAAGCCGGAAAGCAAGAAATATAAACGAACGGACTGTACGTACAGCTCAAGCGACGCGCAGAGGCAGCGATGCCAGCCGCCTGTTGTATTGCTGTTACAGATCCCTCAGTTTCTTGAGTTGTCTAGAGAATGAAAAATACAAAAGTGATACAGTAACTTCACGGGAGAAGAAAAAGCCCTAGCGAGTTGCTGCTTTCCTACACAGACAGTATATACAACACACCCGTGTGGGGGTCGGTGCTGTTCTTGACTCTCTTCTTTGCCTGGAATTCAAAGGAAAACGTCAGAAAATACAAGAAAAAGATGAATTACGATGATTCAAAGTATTTATATTTGTTCGAAACAACCAATCTACGTCTGATGCCTACAAGGCACAGGCAGCAATGATGGGGCTGTACAAGCCTACAAGAGGATGTTGTAAACACACATGAATTAAACTGTATATTTATATTATTCAAGTATTCTTCAACGTATTTATAATCTAATTCATACTTTTCAAAAGACCGAAAGGATTCATTTGTCCTTAGAGTATCAACAATCTAAATACTTGTTGCCTGTTGGTGGCGTGGCACTTTTGAGTGTACGTACACTCCGCAACCATTCTCGTACAGGTAACACGTGTTCGGTAGGCAACTAAAAAGGGTCGAAGATTAAGGAAATTACGTCAATAATTAGTGAAATACAGTAAATAAAACATAATTGTAGTGGTAGGTATGAAGAAAAGTGTATATTCAGCAGGAACTCCCGCAATCTAAGCACGGTGTGTACAGAGAGTTGATGCAGGGTCCTTGGCCTTCGCCCAGGGCACTCGTGAGTTTCAGTAGAGGCATATTATTCTAAACAAGAATAAATAAAGACATCACGCTTCTACTCCAGGCTTAGCGTGTTCGGGATACAGTACAGCCACCTGAGAGAAGCTGTGTACGATGATGGTCCATAGAAAGTAGGCACTTGTGTCTCTGCTGTACATCCTTCATACACTGGATAAGGAGGACAAAGCAACTGCTTAACACACGTATGCAGTTTAGACAATGCAGCAGAACGGAGACTCGCTGTTCTTCTGCGTGAGGCTGCTTGGCTGCCCACCGGCAAACTACGCTACAGCTCACAGCAGGCCTCCTCTTCTAAGCATCAGTCCGGGGCTCTTGAACAGCCATGTACAAGGTTCCTCACAACTGGTGTTGAAGCCTCCTGCTCCCTGAAAGCTCTTTTGTGAAGTGTTTGGAGTCGATGGCATCTCACGACTGTCCTTCGATAAGGGGGGGGACTCTTGCTGCATTTGCTCTCCTCCAATCAACGCGCATCTCCGCTTCCCTGGCTGTCCCACAAAAGAAGAAAAGATCAAGTGAGAAAAAGGAGGCCAAGCGAGGACTCAGAGCCTTGAACACTGGGAAAGAAAGGAGAAATTTTGAAGGGAAGTATAGGACAAGGGGCGCCTGCCGATCCTGCTTCGAATTGTTGTTGCCGCTGCCTTTCTCGCCCCCAAAAGCCTGGAGGCCTTTTGTTATTTAGCAGATGTGATAGCTCTTCCTTCAGCTGTGCTCTCTACATGGCGTTGGTACTCGTATCCCTATCTCCTCCTAGGCAGACTATGGATGGTCAAGGTAGAGCTTGAAAGCAGTCGATAAACTACAGTCTACAATGGTAGAGCATACAACAAAAGGGAATTGGCTGTGCATGCGCATGGGGCTGTCCTGCAGCAGTAGCTGCAGCAAGGGGCACGGCAGCCCATGACAGACCTGGACGCGTCCCCAATCATCGTCCCAATCCTTGGGACATTTGTGCGGAGGAAGCTCGGAGGGTAGATGGATAGTTAGCTCTTTCTACGAAGTCTTTGTTCATATATTTGACTTTACTGCACTCTACTGCCGCCTGTGAAGGTCCACGGCTGCGTTCGAGGAGTATCGTTACATGGAGACCCCCCGCAAGTAAACTTAGTGCTTACCCTGGCTAGGCCGGGGGTCGCATGCCGCTTCCAGACGGCGCAGTTGAGGTATATGTGCTGAAAATCGAAGAAGGATTGAGCTCAGAGCTTCCAACTAGACATTGGTGTGCTGCGCAGCAGAAGGAGTGGAGTACTCCCTCCAAGAAGAAATAAACGGGAAGGCACCTACCTAGGATAGAGGCTCTTCAGGCTTTCATGATGTTGTGTGACACTCGTTTCTTCTGATTGTTTGTTTGTATTCCCCTCTTTCATGAGCACTTCGAGTGTTTCCCCGAGTTGCTAAAGCTGCGGGGACTTGTCTGTCCTGCAGCTACAGGAAGGGACAGAGAAAGGCACGCACTGATTTGTAATGTCCTTACAGATGCTGCATTTTGAGTGAATTTGTTTCGACTACTACACGATAAACAGCAGTAGTGAGTGCAGTTGACTGCAAGGATCCCCCGCATGCGTGCATATCGAAGCCCCCTTGTCGGTGTTTCGATGTTTGGCTGTCTGGTGTTGGCGTTTGTATTTCCACTTGCCCTTAGGTTGGCTATTAAGTTTCAAGTGGGTGAGTAAGTTTAACTTCAGACAGAATGTGCAAGACTTGCTGCTGCTGCTGCCTACGGCTTCAATAACTGAGGAGGCTGCGGTGCTGTGTTTTGCCTACTTCTTCTTTCAGCTGCTGACTGCTAAAGACAAGCGAATTATTTCCTTGTCCACCAGAAATCAAAAATAGTCTACTGGTCAACGAGAGACACGAATCAAAATTCATACACTTCAAACCACCAGGAGAACTCCCCGAAAACTCGCCACCTTCCCCCAACTCATTTGAGGTGCTGCTGACCTGTTGTGCATGCACAATAAGAAGCAAGAATACAAACAGTATAATTTAGACTGCGGGGCAAATGCACCTTTACTCTCAAACAACAGCGTCAAAGTGCCTGCAGTTGCATGCAACGAAAGTGGACTGAGAGAATCATTCAATCATTATGGGCTTTAGACTTCATTCCTTACTGACTGTACTATGAAATTCAAGGAAAATAGACTGTAAAGAAGACTCCCTGCAAGGAATACGATGTGTGAGATATCTTCGAACAGTAGAGCAAAAAAGCACAGAGCAGCCTTCCCCTTCCCTGAAGATCCCAAATCCACTCCGCCAATTAATGTAGCAACTTCCTCCCATCCATTTAAACACACAGATGGCTGCATAGCCACCAAGTTAACAGGATATCTAGCCAACATCTATCCGCCCAAGACAGCTAGATAATTACTCGCCTATGTGGCAATACCGTTTAACTGGTAGTACATAGCCATGGACGCTACTTAGCTGTGGATGTCTTGACTCTGTGCGCTTTGCTGCTAGCTTTCTATGGGCTCAGCTTGGGGAGCCACTTGCTATTCACGCTAAGGCCATATCAGCCTTCAACAGCACAGCAGAGGTAGATATACAAAATAATATTAGACGCATCATGCATTACCAGGCGTCAGCAAACCATTTTCAATACAAGATATCTTGTGTCTACTAGCTGATAGGGCAATGCCAGATCAACTGATTGGCCCCTTCCATCATTTGGGTTGGAGGGTTTGACGTTTTATCGTTTAAATATCAGTTGGGGTTTCTTTACGGATCAAATTCTGCAGTATATGTTTTATAGTGAAGGGTTAAGCATAGCCAGTTTGTTGGAGAGTAGTTAGAAGCAACAGGACTTTGGGTCTTGGGTTTGTATTTTCCTTTTGCCTATAACTTATTTGAAATAATTGTTTTGGTGTTTCTGCCAGTGAAGTGTCTGCAGAGGGTTCTGTAAACCCTAAACCCTAAACCCTAAACCCTAATCCTTTTGTATCAGGAGAAAAATCGAGGGTGTGAGACGGATGGCTGGTTAAGTGTGGGTTTTTATTCATTGTTACGACAGAGTCTTTTTAGTTTATCCAGTTAGACAGAGAGTTCAATGAAAGCCTTAGATATCAGCCGAGGGTAATCATGATCTTCGATGCTATCAAAACACAAAGTAAGTGTTTTCTAACTTACTACAGCAGGAAGCAGCCACAGACCATGCTGTCTCACGGCGTAGATAGTCAAGCGACAGGAATTGGGGCCAATTGTATTTATAAAGGAGTTCTATCTTAAGTATTTTGAGTTTAATACAGCGCAATACAACCCTCACATAAGAACGAATCTTCTTATTGCATGTTGTATGTTCAGTGTATGCTGCTGTAGACAGAAATGCATGCATTGAAGGGAATAGAGCTAATAACTCATTGTATGTATGCTTTAATCACCTTTTAGTATTTGAACATGATACAAATTTGATATTATTTTTATTATTCTCCCTTTAGAACAACACTCTCACGGGTAGCGTGGCGAGCCCGGGCGCCATCAACTTCAGTTGCTACTACGAGGCATCAGAGCCCGCCTTCGCGATGCGTGTATAGCCTACTTCGGTTTTATTTTTTTTATATTTATAAACAATTTAACAAAATGAATTACGTTAGATAGAAGGGAATTCATTGCATATACAAGATTTGTATTGCATGCAATATTTGCCTGTGCAATATGTACGCAGTCTCATCCAGCCCCAAGCGCTCCTACGCGAGTGCCTTATATTGTCGTTTGACTATGATTGTGTTCAACTAACAAACAATAAATACATTTAAACTCTTTTTGATATATTTGCGGTGTTTGCTGGCTTTCAACCTTCGATCCCTGTTCCTTTGTTGTTCATTTTATGTCTTTTGATGCTAAGCAATTAAGATGCAGGCTCCTCATCTGCCGGGGGCAGCTGTGCCTCCTGTTACAGCAGCAGCAGCACCAGCAACAGCAGCAACAGCTGCTGCAACCTTCCCCTCTGGATCTATCCCTGGAGTGGCCTTGCCGGTGCCGTCACTGGGCCATCAGCTACAGCCTCAGGTAGCCCAAGCAGCGGGAATGCAGCAACTCCACCAGATGCAGCAGATGCAGCACATGCAGCGAATGATGCAGGCTGCACAGTATGGTGAGTCTTCTGCCCGTTGATCTTCAAGTTTTAGGCTATTTACGGAGATTTTCTTGCCGCCGCACGTCTCTAGTAGCTTTAGATCATCTGAACATGATCTGTTTCTTCTGATTTGTGGTTGTTGTTCTGCAGCAGCCATGCAGGTTCCTCAGCCTGTTGCAGCACAAACAAACCCGAGGGCGCCATTGTCTCTGGATCCTACACACTGTGTACGTCTCCCCTTCCGTTGCAACTGCTTCACCCCTGCCCGAGTTTATTTTGCTGTTTCTGTTGATCGATTTGAAACGCTTTTCGTATTTATTTGCTCATGCATGTCAACACTTTTCTTATTTATTTTCCTCTGTATGCCTCGTTGTATTCAGGCTGTTCAGAGTCTGACAGCAGAAGAGGCTGCCTCCATGGGTAGTGTGATGGCGTCTGCAAACACAGAAAAGAAGAAAGTTCATCTTCGAAAGGCTGCAGGACATATATGGAGCGATCCGACTTTGGATGAATGGTCAGAGAACGATCACAGGTAACAAACGAGTTCTATGAGGGAGAGAAAGCACAAACAACAACACCCCGACGCTGCTAGCTTTGTAAGACGGGAACATATCGTTCAAGGGAAACAAACGAGGGTGTTGGCTTGATGAAGCCTTCATTTGTCTTTTCTGTTTGTTTGTGCTGCAGAGTGTTCTGTGGAGATCTCGGAAATGAAGTAACTGATGAAGTACTCGCCAGCGCTTTCCGCAAGTACAAATCCTTCGACAAGGCTCGTGTTGTTCGGGACAAACGAACAGGAAAGACCAAAGGATATGGTAAGTCATTTCCCCTTGTCATTTAGAGGTTTTGACACCTGCAAAGTACTGAACAGAAAGATCAGATATATCATTTTGTCGGTAATTGCTGCTCGAGTTGCGCCTGCAGGCTTCGTCTCGTTCTTAGATCCAAACGATATGTTAAAAGCAATCAAAGAAATGAACTACAAATACGTAGGCAACAGGCCAATTCGAGTGCTCCGTAGCAAGTGGAAAGAGAGGTAAACATTCGAAGCAGAAACGCGTGAAATATGCATTTGAACAGCATTTGAGGGTGTTCACAAACGTTTGCCTCATTTGCTCACAACCTACCCACGAAGATGCGCGGGGATGCAAGCGGGACTATACAGGATATTGCGTATTCAACTAGCCACCACTTGCTGTTGTTGGCCCTTCTGAGCCTTCTTCATGAGATGTGGAGTTTTTGTTGTGCTTTCTTTTCAGGGAGATCGATTCGCAGAGGAACAAACAAATTGCGGTGGGTTGAAAGATGGTTTTCGCGGCTTTTGTTTTCCAGCATTTGAATGTCTTTGTTTTGTAACTGGTAGAAGCTGCTGCTTGTGTTTGCTCCTCCTCTCAGAGCATCGTAAAGAAGGTGGAGAAGAATGACTCGAAGACGCTGCGGAAGTTTAAGAAGCTAGGCGTTAACATTAACGGAGGCAAAGCTGGTGAGTATCCAACCAGTTCAAGCTCATCAGGCTCACCCACAATCAAGTCGTTGGTTTTAATCCATTCCTTGGGGGCCGCACTTCCCCAGCGTGCATCGAGGTTGCTCAGCTTTGCTGTGCGGATTTTGTTTTCAGCAAGGAACCACGAAATTCTGGCTAGCCAGGCGCCAAAGATTAGGAAGAACTACGTGCCGCCTGTAGCTTACGGCCGAATGACATACCAGTACATCAAAGGTGCTGCGCCTGCTCTTCCGGCACCGGCGCCTGGGACAGGAGCTTCTTCTCACTTGCTGGATGACATTTGATCCCAACTAGGAGGCTATTTGCAAGGCTACACCATCAACGTTCGTTGACGAAACTGGCCTCCTAAGTGTAGGCCCGCTCATTCCGAACGGTAGAGGCAGGACACATCAAGATTGAAACTGTTTACAAAGCAACTTGCTTGGATGTGGGCATATTGCAAGGGGTTATTACTCCCTGTGGAGCTCACAATTCCTAGAGGTGACTCGTTTCGCGGTACCAAGAGCTTGGCATTACCTACGACGATCGACTGAGGCCCGTTGCCGCGATGGTTCGAAGAGCAGTGGAAATGGGGATGTTTCTTTGTTCAGCTCTTATTGGTATCATTCAGGCCCGCTTGGTAGACGACAATGTCGTTGAATGGCTTGTACTGCTCTTTAGTTTTGTGGTACGCAGCAGTAGAATGGATGGAAGGGGATTTAGTGACGATGTCGGGAAGTCCGTGGTAGTTATTTCGCCTCGTGCTTCTTGAGGTTCGTGCATGCTTTCTGACCAACCGTTTGGGTCAAGGTGCCCACACTCGCTGCCGACTGATTTGTCAGACGCCACACGGTAGATAAAATTCCAGTTCGGCAGAGACGAGAATGAAGTTTTTTTGCGTTTTCCATTCATTCGTGCCAGCAAACGAGAATAATTGGGGAATCATGCAAGTTTACCAACTAGGTTTACCGACTTATTTTCTTGATTCAGATTTTATCGACACGAAGAGCACTGCAGGCAGGCAGTTCTACTCTAGAGGCGATCCCTCAGCTAGGAACAACAGTTGCTCGGAAATGTCTGATTAGGCACTTAAGATTCAGTTTTCCTAACGAGTGAATATTAGTATATGAGACTGCCTCGGCAGTTTGTCGGGAAAACTAGTTCATAGCCGTGCATATACTGCGCATCCAGACATGATGAAATATTCAGATCAAGGAAAGGAACTAGAATCGTAATGATTTCAAAAATTCCATAGGGTTCCTTAGATGCTTCCATCGTGGTTCAAAGCACAACGAAACCCCCGACGCTTCATGGTGGCGAATGCGCTGTGGTGTCCAGACAGCCGAGCGGGTTCACCCGTGCGCTTTGGTGATGCACCGTCAGAACTCCATTGTTTCTGATTTTGAACTTTTGGTTGGAGGGTCGTTATACGCTACCCATTTGATCACACAAAATGTCGGCCTGTCAAGCGGCTTTGGCCCCTGAGGCCGGGGTGATCCAGCCCAAGAACAAGATCGATGATAATCTTCTGAACATCCTGGTGAACGACCCTGCGGGAGCGTCAGTTATTGGTACGAGATCTGCAATCCACTTATTTTTTAAACCGGCATTCAATAACGAATGTTTTCCCAGGCCTTCCAGTGCCCAGTGCACCTGAAGATGTTGCCGGCGGGAAGAATGATGATGCTTTGGCTCAACAAGCGGAAATCCTTTCTGGATTCCCTCGCCGCTACGCCACTGTCGAGGAAGTCGATGATGCAATTGGAAAAAATCGTAGCCGGGTTAGTTTTTGACACCCACAAGCCTTCGGTCCACAAGCACTTAATTCAACTTTCCAGTTTCTGGCGGCACTGGCTGTTGGTATTCTCACTGAGCTGTTCCTGTTTTCCATGACCATCTCGCCATTCCATACTGGTGGCGTTGCTCGTGCTCTTGCCCAAACATTGACCAACGTCAGCGCACTCTGGTAAGACTTTTTCACTTTCGGTATCAAACGAAAAACTTTAATCTTCCCTCCTCGTCACTTCTTCCCCAGGAAGCTTACCATAGTTGTCCGCGGCATCTACGTCGCCATTCTCTTTGCGTACTCCTCAAAGGCATACTTTGCAAAGTCCGCAATGAGCGGTGATTGGCGCTCTGTTTGCAACGTCGCCCTTGCCGGAATGCTTTTGGAGCTGGTGTTCACGCTTCTTGTCAAGAGGCTCAACATCATAGCTTTCGTAACTAGAGGACTGATCGGTAGGTTTTCTACAAATCTGATTATTTCTTCAAACAAACTCTTCATGCGGAAGTTCAGCTTTTTACGCGACAACTCTGGCTGGCATCGTCGCAGCAACCACCAGCGAATACACCGCCGTTGCGCCTGCTACGGCTGTTTAATGTGGCATATCATGTGCGTTGACCGTCACGGTTTCAACGCTTTTGTCCTGGCATTGAATAAAACGACCATTTTGAGAGCTTCCGATCAGATTCTTGAGAAGGAACTCAATATGAAGTGTTTGTGCCCAGGCGACATGCCATTTGCACATGCTTATCGCTTTTGCTTCACAGAAAAAAGATGAGGCGAACCTGCTAGGGAAGGAAAGTGCGAATGCTTCACGTGATATAGTAATAGTGAAGCTGTTGTAATAGGGTGTAATAGCGGCATACTCCCATTGGGAGCAACATCACTGCCAAGTGATAGGAATACGTCTGGCTTGAAGCTACCTTTTTCTGCTTGTGCAATTCGTCCTCTTCTGGGCTCGTTCGGCATCGATGAAGCGTCTCCGGAGCCTTCAACTCGACTTGTCCCAGATTGGCTGGCTTTACTTGGATGATAATACCTCTCTGCGGCGCTCATCAGGCTGGTGTCGAGCACAAGGCAGACTCCTCTCTTCTTCCGCTTCTCAAAAATCCCTGCAGTCCGCACCGGGATACCTCCTTCGTGGGGCACGCATATTGCTAGATCCTTAGCTTTGCATAGTTCAATCAGCTCCTTTACAGTACCCCGACGATATGGTAGCCAAAACAGAGCACCCTAAGCACACGTGACAGAGTATGCATTCGAAGTGCACAAAAGGCTTAGCGGGGGATCACTTCATCTATACCTGAACTAACTGCTTTCCTATTTTCGTCCATACCTGTGACGCCCTAATTGCGAGCGGGTTGAAAATATCGGGGCACGACGGCAGGATCCAGGCGCCTTGCCACTGCAGTGCTGCTGCTGTCCTAAGCAAGGTTCCGACCGTTCCGGGTTCTAGAAAATCCGCACTGGAATTGGATCGCGTTGGCGTCTGATCTATCCCAGTTTGCCCAAGTGAAGGGGGGATGTTACCCAAGCAAAGTAGCAATCGCATATTCCCTAAATTTTCGGCTGCCTCTGGCATCCGCATCTCAGCAACACAACCGTCATCGTAAGAATGGAAACCCGCGACCTGAAGAGAAATTGCATGGGAAAGGAACCAAAAGGTTTACTGTCTTCATGTACTTAAAAAGGTATTTAATACTGCAAGCATCGCCATCTGGCTAACCTTCCGCAAAATCCTGTTGCTGACAAAGTGTGTTTCAACATTTGCGTTTAGCAGTGGGTGCACTCTGCTATGTCCGGGATCCTTGATGCTGCTCGAAGGCATGCCACTTGGTGTAGCAGAGTTCTGCGCTCTAGCTAAAGGGTCCACGAAGTTGCGCAGAGGTGGTAAGGAAGCCTGTAGCGCTGCTAAACATCGACGGCGAAGGGCCAGACGCTTGCATTGAAAGTTGCTCAGGAGCTCGCAGACAAGTGTTTTGCCTGTAACGATGACACTCTGTCGCAGATTCCTGCGGTCAAAAACACATCAAGGTGCGGAAGAACGAATCGATGCGCTCCAAGGAATCCTGTCGACGCGTGAAGTTGAGGAACACCAAAACTTCGAAACCCTGGTGGCGGCGGCCTGGTGCTTCTGACCTGTAAGCTGGGTTCCCCGCTACGCGTAGAAGGTGTTTGGCTATGGGATCTTCAAGCCGTTTAACGTTTTTGCTGCGAGTTCCATCTCTTAGTTGGGCTTGCAGGCGCTTCTCGAGTCTCTCCTGGTGGTTGGCCGCATCGCTAGGCAAAACTCCAGCGTTCGCTGCCCCTGCGTCTGAGATATGCGCATTTGTTTTTGAATTAAGGCTGTCAAGAGCAGCGAAATTAGAACTCATATGGTTTGGCGTAGGAGTTTCTCCAGTCCCTGATCTCATCTCGATGCCATTGCAGATCGCCGTCCCAGCCCCAAATGCTACTACACAGGACGAGGCTGATCACACATGTAACAATGAGGGAGAAAAGAATTTATGCATCGAGTGAAGACCATCAGGTGTAAAGGTATGGCTATTTGCGATTAACTTGGGCTAGAAGCACGAGGCCATATCGCCCCGCTACGGGGCTGTTGTAGAGGGGACTACAGACCACTTTTGTAGGCTGAAAATATACGTTGAGCGTTATTGTCCTGTATTAGCATTTAGATGAATTGTTTGTCTCTGCTTTATCTGTTCCTTAGGCGTGCCCCTATGTCTTCGTCTCAGTGCCTTCTTAATGTAATAAGGTTGGTTTCCGGTTTTGGGTTACGTACTGCGATGTAGATGCCGCGAGCCCCTTTAGTTGGCAGTTTGCCAAGGAAACTAAAAATAACAATAAATTTGACGGCAATATGGTGCATTATTTGCAATTTTATGACTGGAATTTCCCCTTTTTCCCTGTTTTCGTACATTATTGTAGTCGTAATCCGACTGAGTGGTCTAATGCTGCACTCCTGCACTACGTACACGAGCGATGTTCCTGTTTGGGCTCTACTCTCTAGTTTTATAGGGAAGAGAATTGAATAAAATTAATTTTTCATGGCTTTACATTACAAACGGCTTCTTCATCCCAATGTAACACTTCTGAAGTAGAATGTCTTTAGCCTGCAGCTATACAGCTGCTAGGCGCCTTTGTGGGATTTCAGTGTTCTTTTTTCTACTAACGTGACTCCTCTTGAGTATATTTCGATGAAGAAACTTCAAATGATTCTTTTAAAACTTCTCACTAATACTCTGTTTGTTCCTCCTTTAGTTGGTGCGGAGGGCTTGGCTTGAGTGGCTTAAATTAAACTGAAGACTTGGTCTCGAGTTGTTCGGTTGACATGAATATTTTGGTCACTTGTTTTCTTTTTTCCTAATTAGTTAACTTTTCTTGGAATTTACGAATAAATTCTTCTTTCATTTCACGATGAGGAGTCCTCGTCGTGAGTAAGTGAGTCATTTGCCTTGCTTTGTATTTTTTCTTCATCTTTCTGATATACCCACTCCGTTTGCTGTTCATGTATTTATTTATTTTTTTAAATCTTCACTTTTGTGGTGGCTTGGGGTTTTTCAAATTCACGTAACAACAGAGCGGCAAACTTGTTTGACGAAAAAACCCAGCGTCTCAGGTTGTAAATCACAGGCTTATCCTTTTTATACTTGTATTTTTTCAAATACATTGTTGTGTTTTATTATTATATTATTGTGTGTGAGAAGATTAGAATATAATTTATATAAAATTTGAATTATTTGAATTTGTTTTCTTAGGATATATCAATTATCTGCACGCGATAGAAATGAAATTTAAAGTTTTGTAATTTGTTTATTGGCGAGGTTAGACCCTTCAAGATTATCTTGATTTCTTTTCGTCATTTTATGTTAATTTAAACCATTTTCATTTTTATTTTCATTTAACTGTAAAGAAGCTTAGTGTGTGTAGTAATAGTAGAAGTAGAAGTAGTTGTAGTAGTAGTAGTAGCAGTAGAAAATTCGAGTCGAAGGACTCGAGGAGATTTTGTTGTTTTTAGTTTCATTTAATTTCTTGAATATTAAATCCAAATCTAAACACTTCATTTCTTCTTCATTTATTTCTCTCATTTTGTCTTTAGTAAGTCAAATAAACATAAATCTCTACTTCTGACAGTCGCAGACATCTTTAACAATAAACACCGCTAGGCCTTGAAAACAACAACAACAGTAATAGTAATAATAACAACATTGCTGCTGTTGAATATGTTATACTAGTAGAAGTAGTTAATATAATATGTAGAGAGACAATAAAATTCTATTGTGTTTTTATATAGATGTTTTTGTTTGAGTGAAGCAGATGCTGCGTCGTTTATTTATGTTTTTATCTCTTTCTTTTTGTTGTACTTCTCGTTTGAAGTTTTGCTTTCATGATTTTGTTTGTCGTCTATCGTATATTACTTGCTAGATTATTATTGAATCGATTGTTTATTCCCTCAGCCTCAGTTCATGCTCAGAAAGACGAAGACGTTTAGTGAGTGCGGTGGCCTCGAAGGATATTTGATGTCTCTTCGTAGTAGTAGAATAACTATCGATTGTACACGGCTCGAACCCCTCGCTGTCTGAAGATAAATATAAATTAATGTATAATTAAAGCCTGCCTCTTAGAGAGAAAGACAGCCATCTAGACAGAAATAAATACAGAAAAACACATCAACACGTATATATATATATATATATATATATATATATATATATATATATATACAACTTACTTTTTTGTCTGATTAGAAGAGAAACTCCTATTAACAAATACGGAAATTCACGACACTGCTGGCGCAGCACCTGAAGCCACCAAAAATATAAAATAAATTTTGAATTAAAATAAAATAAATGTAATTAAATTGAATTAAATTATTTTATTTAAAACAAAATCAAAATTTTATTAAAATCTACAACTATTTATAATTCAAATACAAGAAAAAAGAAATTCAAACTCAACTCAGAGAAAATTTAATTTGAGGGAAATTTAAATTAAATTAAACACAAAAGTTAATTAAAATCAAAGTTTTATTTAAATTAGAATTAAACTTGGTTGTAATTAATTTAAAATTAAATTAAATTAAGTTAAATTAAATTAAGTTAAATTAAATTAAATTGAATTAAATTAAATTGAATTAAATTGAATTAAATTAAATTAAATTAAATTAAATTAATGAATTAAATTAAATTAAATTAAAGCAGAAAGCAGAGGCACAGAGAGGCAAACAAAACCACGAAGGAAGAAAGTGAAATGAAAACACTAAATACAACAGAAAGAAAGAAAGAAAGAAAAACAAACAAACAAACAAAAACAAAAAAACGAAAAAACAAAAAAACAAAAAATACGAGAAAGAAAAGAAATGAAGTTCACTTACAAAATCAAATCTCCAAACAAAATAAAAAGAGAAAGAAAAGAAATGAAGTTTACATACAAAACCAAATCTACAAACAAAATAGAAGGAAACAGCGACAAAGGCAATACAATAAAATAGAAATAAACAATAGAACAGACAGAAAGAAGAGAAAAAGATGGAGAAAATATAATTTAAAGACAGAAAGAATAAAAAAGAAGGAGAAAGAGAAAGTACAATCAAAAAAAGACAGAGAGAAGAAAAGAAGAGAGAAAATACAATTACAACAAATAAATAATAAATAATATAGAATGGAGGAGTTGATGAGGGAGATAAACAAAAACAAAGAGAAAAGAAGAGAAAGATAGAAAAAACAGAAAAGAGAAGAGAAGAAAAAAGAGAATAGAATTAGAAATAAGCAAAGAAGAATAAAACAATAAATGTAAAATAAAATAAAAAACAAACAACAACAACAACAACAACTTCATTTCTTACTTCTGTCTCCTCGTGTTTGCCTCGTAGTATTTTTGAGAGTCTCTCACTTCTCTTCGTATTAATTTCTGTCTCTCCTTCATTTTCTTTCTTTTCTATTTCTTCTATCTTTCTCTTCTTTTCTCTTTGTGTTTGTTTATCTCCCTCATCAACTCTTCTATTCTATATATTATATATATATATATATATATATATATATATATATATATATATATATATATATATTATTTGCTTCTTTTTCTCTTCTTAAGAAACACACATACTTAACTACCCCCACAAATATACAAAGAAAGAAAAACAAACAAACAAACAAAACAAAAGAAAGCTATAAACAAACAAAACAAAACAAAGCTATAAACAAACAAAACACAACAAGAAACATAACAACAAACATAGTAAATAAGCAAGAGAGACAAACACCCAAACAAACAAATAAAAGGAAGTAGCCAAACAAACAAACAAAAACAAATAAAAACAAATAAAAACAAATAAAAACAAATAAAAAACAAATAAAAAACAAATAAACAAGAAAGCTCTCTCACTTTCTGATTCGATGGTTTAAGACATTTTCTTGTTTTCCTTCTTGCTGTTTGTATTTTATTTTTGTTTATATTATTTTTATTATTTTGATTTGTTTGTTTATTTTGTTTGTCTTTCTCTCTACTTTCTCTCTCTTCTTGTTTGATAGCCCCCCCCCCTCCTCCTCCTTCTCTTTCTCTTTCTCTGTTTTCTCTGTCACCGAGAAGTAGGGCTGAATCAGATTAATATTATAGCAAGAAAAATAAAACAAGTTTTTATTTTGTTTGTCTGTCAAATGATGCTTACAATCCTTCAAGCTAATATCTGTCTGTACACCGCAACTCCTCTGTCTCCTATCTCGAATTGAAGAAATCGTCGCGCCGCATGCTGCTGCGGTTTGCTGCTGCTCTTGTTGCTGCTGTCGTTCTTGCTGCTGCTGCTCTTGTTGCTGCTGTTGTTCTTGCTGCTGTTGCTGCTGCAGCTGTTCTTGCTGCTGTTGCTGTTGCTGCTGTTCTTGCTGCTGCTGTTCTTGCTGCTGTTGCTGTTGCTGTTGTTCTTGCTGCTGTTCTTGCTGCTGCTGTTCTTGCTGCTGTTGTTGCTGCTGCTGTTGCTGCTGCTGCTGCAGCAGCAATGGGGGTCGCTTGGGAGAGTCAGCAGCAACCGGAAGAGATCGTCGGCGGTGGCAGTTGTTGGCTGCGTAATGCGGCGTCTGTTTGCTGCTGCTGTTGTTGTTGCTGCTTCTGCTTCTGTTGTTGCTGCTGCTGCTGTTGTTGCTGCTGCTGCTGTCGTTGCTGCTGCTGCTGTTGCTGCTGCTGCTGCTGTTGCTGCTTCTGTTTTTGCTTCTGTTAGTGTTTGTTGTCTGTCTACTGATTGGCCTCGACATGATAGTTTTGTTTGCCTCTCCTCTGTCTTGTGCGTTTTGTTCTTCTTCACTGTCTTCTGCTTCGGGGTTTCTCCTTGATATTATTGCTGCTGCTGCTGTTGCTGCTGCTGCTGTTGCTGCTGCTGTTGCTGCTGCTGTTGCTGCTGCTGTCGTTGCTTCTGTTTCTGGTGCTGCTGCTGTTGTTTCTGTTTCTCTTATAATATTTTGTGTGTTTTTGATATTGTGTTGATTAGATTGACTGCATGCAGCAGACATCAACATCTTCACTTCTCCCTCAGACAATCTACTTAAAATTTGTTCTAAAGACAATTCCTCTAAACACGTCGACACCTCAGACGCCTTAGGAGACAGACAAGAATAAGCAGCAACACCTCCTGTCAAAGACTGCGCTATCCTCTCCCTGCTGCTGCTGCTGCTGCTGCTGCTGCTGCTGTTGCTGCTGTTGCTGTTGCTGTTGCTGTTGTTGCTGCAGGATGTTTGCTGCTGCATGCGTTCAAATTCATGGTGTGTTAGCCTGTGATTGTTTAAACTCAAAGAATTGGAGACAGAGTCAAAGCGACGCCTTCGCTCTTCTGCTTCTTCTCTTCCTGTCGCTCCTTCGACTCTCAACGAATCAGATACAAACACACCTTCCCCAGACAAAGCACCAGCAGCACCTCCTGCTGCTGCTGCTGCTGCTGCTGCTGCTGCACTGTGTGGCACTACTCCTGATCCTGCAGCAGCAGCAGCAGCAGCAGATTGGCTGCAGGTGAAGGCCTGCTGCTGCTGCTGCTGCTGCTGCTGGTGCTGGTGCTGCTGCTGCTGGGGTTTGAGATGAGGGTGACAGCTGCGTGGCCAGACGAAAGAAGGCAGCAGAAGTTCTTCACCTAAACTTCCTGCTGATGAACGCATGCAGGCAACACTTGCTCCGGGCCTCCTCCACTGCTGCTGCTGCTGCTGCTGTTGCTGCTGTTGGTGGTGCTGCTGCTGCTGCAGCTGGTGCTGCTGCTGCAGCTGATGCTGGTGGTAGTTGTGCTGCTCTTGCTCTTTCTGCCGCTGTTGCTGCAGCTGCTGTTGCTCTTGCTGCTGCAGCTTTTGCTGCAGCTGCTGTTCTTGTTCCTGCTGCTGCCGCTGCAGCTGCGTCTGCTTTTGGTTTTGTTGCTGCTGCTGCTGCTGCTGCTGCTGTGTGTCTGTGTTTGTATGTTGATTTGGTGTTGCCTCTGTAGCCTTTGTCTTGAAACGATTGCATGCATGCGAAGCCATGTGTCTCTTTAGTGTTTCCTGTTTGCGATATACTTTCCTCGAGGGACAGTAGGCGCCTGAGGTGTATAGACAGCAGCAATTAAAGCCGTTATCAATTGCTGCAGCAGTTGCTTTCTTACATTTTATCCAAATGCTGCGGGGCACTCCTTCTCTGCAGTCCACGTATTTGTGGTACCTGAGGTGTACGTACACCGCAGAGGGTTGAGACAAGAGCACAAGCAAACACAGCAAACGACTTCCTTCTTACCTGTAATCTTCTTTTCTCATTATGCCTTCAAGCTGCATAAACGGCTGCAGCACAGTCACTCGCTTCGCCTGTGGGGCGTGCGGTGTACAGACAGCTCAGAGACAGAGATAATGCATTTGTAATACCTTCGGACCATCATTAGGAGAACAATTTTGAATCTTCTGAGGTGAACATGACTGAGGTGCTGCTGGAGGAGCAAATACACTTGCTGCTGCTTGCTTGCTGCTGCTGCTGCTGTTGCTGTTGTTGCTGCTGTTGTTATTGCTGCTGCTGCTGTTGCTTTGGGGAGGGGGATGGGTGGAGGGCCTGCCCAGTGCATCATAGGAAGGCTCTCCAACGCGAGGCCCTGGAGGAGCATCTTGTGCTGCTGTTGGCATACACCATACATCCTTCATTTGCTGGGAGGAGTCAGTGCGCATCTTGAAAACGTTGCTGCATGCAGGCGCTGCTGCAGGGGCAGCAGCAGGACTGCTGCTGCTGCTGCTGCTGCTGCCAGGAAGCAGACCATCGTGATGCTCAAAAGACGACGGCAACCTAGCGGGAAAAACCTGTGAAGACGCTGGATAAGGATACACCCCTTGTTGAAAAGAGCCCTGAGGTCTACGCACAGCAGCAACTGCTGCTGCTGCTGCTGCTGTTGCTGTTGTAGATGGTGGTGCTGGATGGGGAGAGCGGGTGTTCATGGGATGGCTAGTATAACATCTGCTTTGAGGTTGACTGCAAGACCACGACGGGAAGCTGTGCTCGGCCGAGGCCATGGTGCTGTTGCTGTAATAGTGCGGGCCTCCAGCTTGATAGCCGTAGAGGAGTTTGTCCTGCTGTGGAAGGCTGTAGTGACTGTGAGAAGCTGGAAGCGCTTGAGAAGAGCTGCAGTGTCTAGGCAGGGAGTCACCCTCGTACATGCTATTGCTGTTCACCCCGTAGTGCGGCCCCTGCCACCGATGATGATGAGGCTGCCAGGAACCTGGTTGACTTGTCGGATCCTG
Source organism: Eimeria praecox (assembly GCA_963920595.1). Classification (NCBI taxonomy): domain Eukaryota; phylum Apicomplexa; class Conoidasida; order Eucoccidiorida; family Eimeriidae; genus Eimeria; species Eimeria praecox. The sequence continues at coordinate 671,411 of OY986947.1, read as the reverse complement.
AGGAGATTAAAGGTTTATTTGCATTATTTATGCTTGCAAAAACAGTAAATTGAAAGTATTACCATGGAATTCATTGTCGTATCCCCGCATTCCCTTCCTCCGTTTGGAGGGGAAAGTTCCTGCATGGCCAAATCTGAACGTTGGGAAAATGCCATCTGCAATTTTAAATCATTTAGGTTCCTTGGCATCATTTTATAAAAATAAACGAGAAAAACTTCATGAAATCAGATTCAAAAGGAGGGATTCTATCGCAATTTGCACGAACAAGAGTCGTTTCTCTACAACTTGAATATGAGTCATTATCGTCAACCGGCACCGCATACACCTCAACAGACACCTGAAGCCCGACCACCCCGGAGGGGAAATTATACGTTTTATGACTCTTTTATCCCCTTTATGTAGTATATTTCATCTATTTTGTGTAGTAGATCTGTTGATCTTTAATCCTACGTGACAGCAGAAACAAGGGAAGCGAGTTGCGTCGAGATCTCTTTCCTGACGGTTTCTGGTGTTGAGGATGTTGATTGTTTCGGTGTTTTCGAAAGATACCAATTGACTGAAGGATTTATTTTTATTCTCTAATTTATCTTTCGTTTCTTCAGTGTTTCTGCTCTCTGCTGATCTCGGCCTGCTTATTGTCCTGTTAACTCGTTGACTCGTTAATGCCGCAATCAACTCCAACCGGCCCAGCGAAGATAATAATTGTGGGGATTCAGTTGAAATGAAGTACTTCTGTTAAATATAATAATATTATTTATAACATGAAACGACTTAGCGGGGAAAATGCTCGAGGATTGTGGTGAGGCCGCGACGGTCGCTTCGAGGCTCCACTGGCTGCCAGGGACCTGAACGGGCTGGTGTTTTGAAAAGCCCCATGAGAGAAAATAAATCTTTAAAGATTTCTTTTTTTACTTTAATATGAATTATTTATATTATAAATATATATTTGAAGGAATTTGTTTGTGTTTATTGCAGTTTCATGAGTCAGGGTCACTCCGCATGGGCCGCTTCCCGCGCCCTGCGCGGTTTCTTTTTCTTCTGCCTGTACACCGCAGACCTTCCGTCGATTTGTGATTGTTTTTAGTTTTTAATTCAAAATGTCAAATTCTATTATTAACTGGCTGGAGAGCCTCGAGCTCTCCCAGCCCATAGTCTGCATAGAGACAGATTTTGCAGACGGCTACCTCTTCGGTGAGGTCTTGCAGCGTCTGTCGCTGCTGCGTCATCTGAACGGCTTCCAGCGAAGCAGCAGCAGCAGCAGCAGCAGCAGCAGCAGCAGCAACAGCAGCAGCAGCAGCAGCAGTATCAACAGCAACAGGATCAGCAGCAACAGCAGCATCAATGGCCTCAACGTCACCTTAACAGCGCAAGTACGTAATTTTATGCTTCTAAAGAAAACTCTTGACAGCCTCGGGATTCGACTTAGCGCCTCAATGATGCAGAATATTCAAAGCTCAAAATCAGGAGCAGCAGTCAATCTACTTAAACAAATCCGAAAGGCAGCAGAAAACAAGTCTGTTGCTGGTGCTGCTGCTCCTTCTCCTTCTTCTTCTTCTGCTGCTGCTGCTGCTGTTCTTCTCCCTTCATCTCTTGCCAGCGTCCCTCAAACAAGTCTTCTGCTTCTGCAGCAGCAGCAAAACGCCTCAACAAACAGCCGTTCTACTTTGCCTCTGTTTCTTCCTTCCTCTCCCTGTGGACCCTCTTCAGCGCAGAACAGAAACCTCACCAGCAGACCTTCTGATGCAGCTGCTGCTCCTGCTGCTGCTGCTGCTGCTGGTGCGACTAGTAGTGGAGGTACAACAGCAACAACAGCAGCAGCAGCAGCAACAACAGCAGCAGAAGGCAACGCACATCATTCTGGTGTTCGAACGAAGTCAAAGGGAAGAAGTGCTGTGCTCGAGTGTATCGACAGCTTCGAAATAAACTTGCAGCGTCAGGGCTTAGGAAGTCCAGCAACTACCTTAGACTCATCAGGGGCATCTACATCTGCTGCTGCTGCTGCTGCTGCTGCTGCTGCTGGTTCTTCCTCTGGTGTTGCTGCTAGTGCTTCCTATCCTGGTGGTGGTGGTGGTGGTGCTGCTGCTGCTGCCTGCGGGGAAGAGATAGAAGAAGTGCTGCAGCAGATGAAGGCGAGGTTACCTTCTCAGCAGAGTCAACAAGAATTCAACAATCAAATCCTTAGTCGACTTCACGCAGCAAGACAGGCGCAGGAAGCAGCTTGCTACGAACGATCGAGGAGGAGGCAGCTGCTGCTGATGGAGCAGACAAAACGGTGTAGAGAAGCTCTCAATAACCGTGTTGCTGCTGCTGCTGCTGCTGCTGCTGCTGCTGCATCTGCTGCTGCTGCACCTGCTGCTGCATCTGCTGGATCTACAACAACAACAGCAGCAACAGCTGCAGCAACAGCAACAGCAGCAACAGCAGCAACAGCAGCAGCAGCAGCAGCAGGGGATCGAGAGCCTCTCAAGAGCAGCGCTGAGTTGAAGGCAGCAGTCCACCGCGCCCGTGAATATGAATGTGTCTTTAAATGCAATTTGGAAGTAAAGAAAGAATTAATAAAGAAGCAAGAAACAGCAGTGAGAGAGATGGAGCGACGGCATCAACAGCTGCAGCAACAAACAAGAGAGATACTAACAGCAGCAGCAGTAGAAGAACAAGCAAAGATATGTGCGAGTGTTAAGAAGATACAGAAAGCTTTGAAACGATCTCGTTTGATTATAGAATGTGGTAGACTAACAGAGAAGATAATTGATTTGGTTATTAATGTTATTTATTATAAACAACAACATAATTGCCTCTCTGTGCCTTCAAAAGCCTGGCGTACTTGGCTTCTAGATTTTGTTTCTTCAGAGGAAGATATACAACATAGCAGCAGCAACAGCAGCAACAGCAGCAGCAGCAGCAGCAGCAGCAATAGCAGCAGCAGCAATAGCAGCAGCCATAGGAGCAGCAATAGCTGCAGCGGCAGCAGCAACAGCAGCAGCAGCAATTTGAGAGGTGCTGCTTCAGAATCAAATCCTGACCTTTCAGTTTTTCTACGGCTCCCTGCTTCGCCTCCAGGTGTACAGACAGCTCTACAGCAACATACTTCTTCTTCTTCTTCTTCTCCTCTCTCTCCCTCTTTAATACACGAATTTTATGATTATCTTCAATCTAAAGGAGTATGGTCTGTCGACACACTCCACGAAATACTACCTGGCGTCCCTCCTTTGCCTTCTTTCGAAGAATTCATGGCTTCTGTGCTGCATCGTACAGATACTGAGCAAACCCCTGCTGCTGCTGCTGCTGCTGCTGCTGCTGGTGCTGCTGCAGCAGCAGCAGCAGCAGGTCCAAATGCTGCTGCCTCTACACGCAATCCTCAATCTCTTCAGACGACTCCGAGAGATAATGCGGAAGGAACAGCAGCAGCTGCTGCTGCTGCAGCAGCACCAGAAACAGCAGCAGCAGCAGCAGCAGAAACAGCAACAGGAGCAGCAGCAGCAGGATCAACAGGTTCAGGAGGAGGATCAATGAGCACAAGCGCGGTTTCGCCTCGTCCTGCTGCTGCTGATGCTGCTGCTGCTGCTGCTGGTGCTGCTGCTGCAGAGTGTAAGGTACAGCAGGAGCCTCAACTAGAGGAGTTGGGTTTGTTTGTATGCGAATTATTAAAAAGTATAAAAGCTGAAAATGACTCTTCATCATCGTCATCTTCTTCTTCTCCTTCTTCTTCTTCTTCTTCTTCTTCTTCTTCTGCTGCTGCTGCTGCTGCTACTGCTGCTGCTGCTGCTGCTGCTGCTTCTCCTCTGCCCCCGGCAGCAGCTCTACGTATAATAATAACAGGGAAGCCAGACAGCGGTCAGAGAGTATTAGCTACTCAGCTTGCATCTCACTACAAATTATATCTTCTTTCTCTTGATGAGATACTTCAAGAGGCTCTTGATGCTGCTGCTGCAGCAGCAGCAGCAGCAGAAGATGCTGCTGCTGCTGCTGCTGCTGCAGACAACACATGCAATACCTCTTCTAATTCAACTCCATCCAACGCTGGGGATCAAGGCGATTCAACCTCTGCAGCAGCAGCAGCAGGAGCAGGAGCAGGAGCAGCAGCAGCAGCAGCAGGAGCAGCAGCAGCAGCAGGATCAACAACAACAACAGCAGCAGCAGCAGCAGCAGCAGGAGGAGGAGGATTTGAAGGAGCGTCTTTAGTTGCTTTAGGACGACAAGCAAAGCAATATCTGCAACGCGGAGATTCTCTTCCTGATGATTTGTCTGTCGAATTAATTTTAAATAAATTAAAATATTTATTTAATTCTGATTCAGTTGAATATAAAGAAGAAGAACAGCTACAGCGTCTTCTCCCTCACGCCTTCAACGATCGCCCCACAACTCAAATCTCAAATTCAAACACACAAACATCATCAAACACCAACAACAGCAGCAGCAGCAGCAGCAACAGCAGCAGCAGCAACAGCAGCAGCAGCAGCAGCAGCAACAATAAAGGAGGCAACAGTGGGCGTCGAAATAACAAAGGGGGGAAAACAGGGGGATCGACAGCAACGGATAGAACTGCTGCTGCAGCAGATTCAGGTGTATGTACACCTGAGGGAGAGAGATGTGGTTGGGTGTTGATCGATTTTCCTACAACAGTTCAACAATATATTTTATTAGAACGTAAACTCTCAGGTTTTATTGAAGAAGACGAAATACCAATACCCGACATACAAATACTTAAAGAGAAAAGCGCTCTAGTCATACAAATGCCGAAGGAAACGCCTAAACAAAAGGCAAACCCCAAACCCTAAACCCTAAACCCTAAACCCTAAACCCTAAACCCTAAACCCTAAACCCTAAACCCTAAACCCTAAATTTTAAACCCTAAACCCTAAACCCTAAACCCTAAACCCTAAATTCTAAATGCTAAATTCTAAATGCTAGACCCTAAATCGTAAATCTTGAGTGTTAAATTGTTTACAAATATTAAATAGTATACTTTAAATCCTAATCGATGAATACTAAACGTTAAACCCTTGATCATAAATAATAAACCCTAAACCCTAAACCCTAAACCCTAAACCCTAAACCCTAGGCTTTCAACAACATCTTTAGAACAAAGAAACAGCAGCAGAAGCACAATACAAAGTCTCTGTCTACTAATTCGTGTTTGTCTAGTGTATGTACACCTCACGCATCCATAAACAAAAACATTCTGCATACAGCCAGCCCCATACAATTTCAAAACATATTTGTAGATTTGATTGTTGAAGCTTAGATTAAATTATTATTTTAGGGTTTAATACTTGTGGTTTAGAGTGTACGTCAATCAAAAACCAACACTTCACACTACAACTACACTAGGGTTTAGAATTTTTAGGGTTTATAGGGTTTAGGGTTTAGGGTTTAGGGTTTAGAATTTTTAGGGTTTAGAATTTTTAGGGTTTAGAATTTTTAGGGTTTAGAACTTTTAGGGTTTAGAATTTTTAGGGTTTAGAATTTTTAGGGTTTAGGGTTTAGGGTCTAGGGTTTAGGGTTTAGGGTTTAGGGTTTAGGGTTTAGGGTTTAGGGTTTAGGGTTTAGGGTTTAGGGTTTAGGGTTTAGGGTTTGTGTGTAGAGTTTACAAGAAGGGTGTGCGGAGGTTCACATTTTATTAGATTTGCCTTACGAGATTTTATTAGAACGTTGGGCAGACAAAGAAGAAAGTGGAAGACAGAAATTAATTAATGTTGGAGTAGAAGGAGAAAAACAAACAAAGAAAGAAATAAATGATGGAGTTGAGTTAGTTAAAAATAAAGAAGCGCAAGTATGTCTATTGACAGAATATCTATACTTGTTTTAGTTGTTTTGTTTGTTTTATTTGATTTGTTTGTTTTATTTGTTTTGTTTGTTTTGTTTGTTTTGTTTGTTTGTTTTGTTTTGTTTACTTTGTTTTCTTTGTTTTGTTTATTTTGTTTGTTTTGTTTGTTTTGTTTGTTTTGTTTGTTTTGTTTGTTTTGTTTGTTTGTTTGATTCGTTTTTGTCTCCTTCTTTGTTTTATTTGTTCTGTTTGTTTGTTTTGATTGCTTGTTTGATTTGTTTTCTTTTGTTTGATTTGTTTGTGTTTTTTGTTTTGTTTGTTTGTTTGTTTTGTTTTGTTTATTCGTTTGTCTTTTGGTTTTGTTTTATTTGTTATGTTTATTTGTTTTGTTTATTTGTTTTGTTTATTTATTTTGTTTATTGATTTTGTTTATTTGTTTGTTTTCTTTGTGTTGTTTTATTTGTTTTGTTTTATTTGTTAATTTGTTTTGTTTTTTTTATTTTGTTAGAATTTGTTTGTTTTTTCTTCCTTGATACATCAACTCAAATTTTATATTTTTATTTTTCTTGGATTTTCTTTCTTCTTTTCTTAGTATTTATCTTTGTTGTTATATCTGCGTCTGTCCTAAAAAACCCTAAACCCTAAACCCTAAACCCTAAACCCTAAACCCTAAACCCTAAACCCTAAACCCTAGCATATCTGTATGCGCCTTTGTTGTATGTCTCCTCTCTGTTTTTCTTGTTTGTTGTATATGTTTATATTTCCATTTTAAACAATGAATATATTATTATATTATTATATATTATTATATATAATTATATATTATTATATATAATTATATATAATTATATATAATTATATATTATTATATATAATTATATATAATTATATAATAAATATATGTTGTTGTTTGTTTATCTCTGTCTTTCTCTACGTTTGTTGTTTTTATTAAAAGGTTTCTGCTTTAGATTTGGCTTTTGCCTTCGACTCGCATCAAGAATTTGTTGAAGAATTCCTTTCCTCCTTCGGCACAAACGTAAACCCTAAACCCTAAACCCTAAACCCTAAACCCTAAACCCTAAACCCTAAACCCTAAGTTGTTGTAAGGCGTATATACTCTTTATTGGGAGCCGTTTGCTGTTTTCACGACAGCGACGATAGAGCATTTATGGTGAGAGCTTTACGATTTAGGGTTTAGGGTTTAGGGTTTAGGGTTTAGGGTTTAGGGTTTAGGGTTTAGGGCCGAAGTACATGTTAGATAGATTTGAGGTGTCTGTACACCTCAACTCAACTTCAATTTCTTCAATCTCTCTTTCTGTTTATTAGGGAGAGCCTCGGCTTCTTAGACTAACTAGCGCAGACATATCTACCTCCTTCGCCGCTGCTACGGACAAAGTAAATAAAACTAAATAATAAACAACAAACAAAATTGAGGGTTTAGATACGAAGGATAGAAATGCATACTGTTGTGCTCAGGGTTTAGGGTTTAGGGTTTAGGGTTTAGGGTTTAGGGTTTACGGTTTAGGATCAAAATTTAGGGTTTAGGGTTTAGGGTTTAAGGGTTGGGGTTTATAAATTTTGGCGTGGGGTTTAGCTTTTAATATCTATCGTCTAGAACTTAGGACTTCGGCTTCAGGGTTTAGGGTTTAGGGTTTAGGGTTTAGGGTTTAGGGTTTAGGGTTTAGGGTTTAGGGTTTAGATTGGCATTTTCGTTTCAGATCGATCGAGTTTTGAATTTAAAGGTGGAGGCCCTCAAAGAAAAGGAAAGAGCTGCTGCTGCTGCAGCAGCAACAGCAACAGCAGCAGCAGCAGCAGACTGTGCAGGAGCAGCAGGGCCAGCAGCAGGACCAGCAGCAGCAGCAGCAACAGCAGCAGCAGCCACAGCAACAGCAGCAGCACCTAGTGAAACAGAAGCGGCAGCAGCAACAGCAGCAGCAACAGGAGCAGCAGCAGCAGCAGGAACAACAACAGCAGCAGCAACAACAACAACAACAGCAGCAGCAGCAGCAGCAAAGGGAAGCGGAGCTGCTGCTGCTGTTTCAGAGGGTAGGCACCGGAAAGCAGCAGCAGCAGCAGCAGCAACAGCAGCAACAGTAGAAGTAGCAGCAGCAGCAGCAGCAGCAGAGAGAGGGAGAGAGAGAAATAGAATTAAAGAAAGGAAATAGCATAGGCACAAGCAAATAAACAAATAAACAAATAAACAAATAAACAAATAAATAAATAAATAAATAAATAAATAAATAAATAAGTAAAATAAATAGAGACAGAAATATATAAACAAATATAAAAACAAATAAAAATAAAAATAAATTAAAAAAATAAAAATAAATAAATACGAGAGAGTACTTCCCCCCCATCTTCTTTCTGCTTTGTTTTATTGTTTATTATTTAGTTAATTTAATTACTTTAATTAGTTTAATTAATTTAATTAATTTAATTAATTTAATTAATCAAACTAATTATATTAATTAAATTAATTTAATTAATTGAATTAATTTAATTAAATTAATTAATTTAATTATTTTAATTAATTTAATTAATTCAATTAATCAAACTAATTAAATTAATTAAATTAATTAAATTAATTAAATTAATTAAATTAATTAAATTTGTTTTTATTTTCAAAGATTTGCCTGAGACGTCTCGTCTTCATTCTCGTGAAGATGAACTCAACGTACAGCAGAAAACAAACAGCGAAGATAATATACAACAAAATACACAAACACTCTCCCTAGGTAAGAAACCCTAAACCCTAAACCCTAAACCCTAAACCCTAAACCCTAAACCCTAAACCCTAGACCCTAAACCCTAGACCCTAAACCCTAAACCGTAGAGAGCAAACAGGAAACCTTAAATAACAAATTCTTAAGACCATAAAGCCAAACCCCCAAACCCTAGACAGCAAACCCTAAACCCTAAACCCTAAACCCTAAACCCTAAATATGTGTTAGGAAGTGTATGCGTAACGAATCAACCAGAAGACGTTGTGGTTTTGTGTTTTTTTGTTTTATTTATTTATTTATTTATTTATTTATTTATGCATTTATGCATTTATGTATTTAATTATTTATTTATTTATGTATGTAATTATTTATTTATTTATTTATTTATATATTTATATATTTATTTATTTATTTGTTTTATACGTATTTGTCTCTAACCTTTACGTCAAAATGTCTGTGTCTTGTTCTTTCCTCTTATATATATATATATATATATATATATATATATACATATATATATATATATATATATATATGTACATAGATAGATAGATAGATAGATAGATAGATAGATAGATAGATAGATTTGTTTGTTCAGGTTTAATATGGCGGAGGAAGCTTCAGGGGTTAGACGAAGAAGAAAAGCAATTCTTGTTGAAGCAATGGGCTTTCTTAACTAATGGATATGTAGGAGCACTCGCTCAGGTAGGGTTTAGGGGGTTTAGGGTTTAGGGGTTAGGGTTTAGAAGGTTTAGGGCTTAGGGGGTTTAGGGTTTAGGGTTTAGAAGGCTTAGGGTTTAGGGGGTTTAGGACTTAGGGTTTAGGGGGGTTGGGGTTTAGGGTTTAGAAGGTTTAGGGCTTAGGGTTCAGGGTTTAGAAGGTTTAGGGTTTAGGGTTTAGGGTTTAGAAGGTTCAGGGTTTAGGGGGTTTAGGGTTTAGGGCTTAGAGTATAGGGGGTTTAGGGTTTAGGGTTTAGAAGGTTTAGGGCTTAGGGTTTAGGGTTTCGGGGGTTTAGGGTTTAGGGTTTAGGTTTTAGGGATGTGTTTGTTTATGAGTTCGTTTCTAATGTGTAATGTGTTTAAGTATTTATGTATTTTTGGATTTATTTATTTATTTATTTATTTATTTATTTATTTATTTATTTGTGTATTTATGCATTTATTTATTTATGTATTTATGTAGTTATTTATGTATTTATTTATATATTTATTAATCTATTTAAATGTTAAAATAAAGGAATATATATATATATATATATGTATATAGATAGATAGATAGATAGATAGATATAAATATATAGATATATAGATATATATAGATATATATAGATATATATATATAACTATTTATCTATATATTAATTTCTGCATTTAACAATTTATGTATATATAAATTTGTGTTATTAAGTATATCTTTCTGTCTCTGTTTGTTTGTTTGTTGTTTATATCTGGGGTGTACATACACCTAAAGTTATTTGAATGGCGTCAATCCTTCGATGCTTCTCTCTTAGAATCGCAAGTAGAAATACAGAAGAAAATTGTTAAACAAATAGAAAAGAAGAATTGGGCTTCAAAACAAATAAATAATTTCAAATTATTTTATAAACAAACACAAAAAATACTTAAAGCTACTATCAAACAAACACATATTAAGGTAAGAATGAATATGTTGGCCTCATCTTGCTGCTGCTGCTGCTGTTGCTGCTGCTGCTGCTGCTGGTGGTGCTCCTGCTGCTGTTGCTGCTGGTGCTGGTGCTGTTGCTGGTGCTGGTGCTGTTGCTGCTGCTGTTGCTGCTGGTGCTGGTGCTGGTGCTGCTGCTGTTGCTACTGCTGGTGCTGTTGCTGTTGCTGTTGCTGCTGCTGTTGCTGCTGTTGCTGCTGTTGCTGTTGCTGCTGCTACTGTTGCTGCGGTTGCTGCTGTTGCTGTTGCTGGTGCTGCTGCTGTTGCTACTGTTGCTGCTGTTGCTACTGTTGCTGCTGCTGTTGCTGCTGCTGCTGTTGTTGTTGTTTCTCTTACTCTTTTTTTTGCTGCTGCTGCTTACGCACTGTAGAAGAGCAGCTTACGATGCAGCCTCTCTCCTCTCTTAGGGTTTAGGGTTTAGGGTTTAGGGTTTATTGTTAATTGTTAATTGTTTATTTTTTATAGTTTATTGTTTATTGTTTACTGTTTATTGTTTATAGTTTACTGTTTATTGTTTATTGTTTATTGTTTACTGTTTATTGTTTATAGTTTATAGTTTATAGTTTATTGTTTATTGTTTATTGTTTACTGTTTATTGTTTATTGTTTACTGTTTATACTTAATAGTTAATTGTTTATTGTTTCTGATGTTTGTATTTGTATAGGAGGAGTTGCATGCACGTATAGATGAGTTATGTGAGAGTTTATGGTGTTTAGAAGAAAGAGAAAGACACAAGACAAATTCGTATTTTCGTTTGATTCAACAAATTGGATTGTTTGAAAGTTATGGTGATATCTTAGCAGCACAAATTTATTTTAATCTACAAGCTGAAATCGCAAGGTGTACATACACCCCAGTTATATTTTCAAATTGACATTCCACAGTACAGACATAGATTTAAATAGAATATTGTTGTTTAGATTGTTATAATAATAATAATAATAATAATAATAGTAATAATAATATTAGTAATAATGAGAGTAGTATATATATATATATATATATATATATATATATATATATATATATATATATATATATATATATATATATATATATATATATTTTATTGTACTTACGATATATTGTATGTATTTAACAACAGCAAAATCAAAACTTCTATAAAAGAGAAGATGAAATCAACAAAACAGAAGAAGAAGGCTTATCTTTCCTTTTAGGGTTTAGGGTTTAGGGTTTAGGGTTTAGGGTTTAGGGTTTAGGGTGTGTTGTGTATGTTATTTAGATATCTATCTCTCCGCGAATTTATTCTGGACTGTCTATACACCCTATCTGGTTATTCTTTACCTGACAAGTATGAGCAGACATCAACAGAAGAGAAACAATTTGATTCTATGATGAAAGAAACAATAAATAACGAAGTTAATTATATTCTCGCTGCTCTGCTCAAAGGAGACTACGCCGTTGTTAAATATAAAAAACACCCTCTAGAGGTATTCATGCGTTATTAGGGTTTACGGGGTAGGGTTTAGGGGGTAGGGGGTAGGGTTTAGGGTTTAGGGTTTGGGTGGCTTGGGGGTTAGGGTTTAGGGTTTAGGGTTTAGGGTTTGGGTGGCTTAGGGGTTAGGGCTTAGGGTTTAGGGTTTTGAGTTACCTAGGGTTTAGGGTTTATGGCTGCTTAGGGTTTAGGGTTTAGGGTTTAGGGTTTAGGGTTTTAGAACAGAACGTGTCACGCTATTAGGGTTTAGGGTTTAGGGTTTTAGAACAGAACGTCTCACGCTGTTATACTTGACTCCTCTGCTGCTGTTGCCGCTGCTGCTGCTGCTGCTGTTTCTGCTGCTGCTGCTGCTCTTACTACTGCAATTACTAATGCTGCTTCTGCTGCTGCTGCAACTGCTGCTGCTGCTGTTGCTGCTGCTGCTGCTGCTGCTGCTGCTGCTGCTGCTGCTGCTGCTGCTGCTGCTGCTACAGAGTGTAGAGGCAGCAGCAACTAAGATAGTGGTGCCTCTCGAGTCTTCAGATTTATTTTTGTTTAAATCTGCGGAAGAGAAAAAGAAAACAAAACAAAAAGAAAACGCAGGTAATAACTTACCATAAACCCTAAACCCTAAACCCTAAACCCTAAACCCTAAACCCTAAACCCTAAACCCTATATAGAGAAAGAGAAAGCATGAGGCAAGCAACAAAGTAGAAGAGTAATTAGGATATAGGAAAAGTATTATATATATAATTATGTATAATATATTATGTATGGTATATATGTTATATATATTATGTATATTATATATACTATATATACAATATATATAATATATATTATATATATTATATATAATATATATAATATATTATATATATATTATATATATATTATATATTGTGTATAATAATAATATATATATTCTAAAACATAAACAGAATAATACAAAAAAATACAAAAACAAAAATAGTAAAACGAACGTTCGTTTAGTTTAATAACAAGAAGACGAAAAGATAAAAATAATAAAATATAAAATAATAAATAATAAAATATAAAATAATAAATAATAAATAATAAAATATAAAATAATAAATAATAAAATATAAAATAATGAAATAATAAAATAATAAATTAATAAAATAATAAAATAATAAATTAATAAATGACAAAATAGCAGATAATAAAATGATAAAATAAAATAAAATAAAATAAAATAAAATAAAACAAAACAAAACAAAACAAAATAAAACAAAATAAAATAAAACAAAATAAAATAAAATAAAATAAATTTAATGTTTGTTTATTCTAAGGGGCTTCAACCAAACCACGGGAGAGCAAGATATCTTGTGTAGCAGCAGCAGGAGGAGGAGAGATTGATAGTGAAGAGCAGCATTTGCTGCAGCATTTGCTGCAGCAGCAGCAGCAGCAATTGCTGCTGCGGGTTAGACGTTGCTGTTTGTGGGGTGGGAGCGTGCTGCTCCATCTTGCTGCTGCTGCTGCTGCCCTCAACAGCAGAATTGATAATTGGATTGCTGCTGCGAGTTTAACAAGACAAGACATAATTTGTAAACTTTCGAATATTCTACGTTCTGCTGTTGAAGAAGAAAATAATTTAGATTATATACTACAAATTAGAGGCAAGATATAAATAGCAAAATTAACATATCTTAGGTCTAAAACATAATTAGATAATATAAACAACGAAAACACAAACACTAAACCCTAAACCCTAAACCCTAAACCCGAAGCCATAAAAACGAAACCCTAAACCCTAAACCCTAAACCCTAAACGATAAACCCTAAACCCGAAGCCATAAAAACGAAACCCTAAACCCGAAGCCATAAAAACGAAACCCTAAACCCTAAACCCTAAACCCTAAACCCTACTACCTAAACAGTAAACCTTGAAAACGAAACCCTAAACCCTAAAAACGAAACGCTGTAAAATAAAAACTAAACCCTAAACCATAAAATCTAAACCCTAAACCCTAAACCCTAAAATCTAAACCCTAGACCCTAAAATCTAAACCCTAAACCCTAAACCCTAAGACCTAAACCCTAAAATCTAAACCCTAAAATGTAAACCCTAAACCCTAACCCCTAAACCCTAAACCCTGATATGTGTTTGTGTGTTTGTATCTGCAGGTCTTCAGTTGATAGTGGGGCCAGGGAAGCAGCAGATATCTGAAGGAGTAGAAGCAGCAGCAGCAGCAGCAGCAGCAGGAGACGAAGAAGAAGAAGATGCTGCTGCTGCTGCTGCTGCTGCTGCTGCTGCTGCTGCTATAGAAAGACAAAACACTGAG